>JAQZBX010051106.1:0-19468 GCA_029593785.1 Cabassous unicinctus | reverse complement strand
TTACTTTATAAGAAACTGGCATTATCTTTCCAAGTGGCTGTATTGTTTTGTTTTGCATTCACATGTGTAAAAAATATGAGTTTCTGTTGTTCTGCATTCATGCCAATATTTGGTATTCTCATTTTTTCTCAAACTAGTGTGTAGCGGTATTGTTGTGGTCAGTTGGAAGCAACCCAAATAGCACTCTTGGGAGCATGGATGAACAAAGTTTTATTATGCATGGGCCCAGAGGAGAGTTCACTCTCCAAATTCTGAGCCCTGTTTTCCAATTTTCATAAGTTTATATAGGTATACTAAGCGGGCAAATTCCTGAGCAAATGGGCAGGCAGGGTTACAGAGGCAGAGAAACAAGGTTAGCTTATCTTTCTAAAAGCAGGAGGCCATTAGGGAGGAAAAGACTCATTATCTGTATAGAGTTGTAAATTTCAATTCAAAGGGGCAGCTTGGGCTATTTATCTTCCTGACATGGATTCAATGGAGAAAAGGGGAGGAAGGAGGGGAGAGAGGGAACAGGGACCAAGGGGAGTTTATTTTCTTAAAGCTGTGGGTTTCTGCTGAGGGTGGGGTGGGGGTCCCAGCATTTCCCTTATCATTCCCCCCTTTTGATGCCTTTATAATTCTTTATGGGGCATCACTTGCTATCATGGGGATTCTTCTATAATCCCCAAGGACTGATTTTAACATGAGGCATTACTTGGTGTTTTAAGGCATTTAAGCGGGAAGTGATGTATTGTGTTAGGTATTGTAGAATGCATGGCCCAAAAGTTAAGAGGAAAAAGACTGAGGCTATTACTGGCATAAATGGCAAAATCCAGGAGAGGAGATACTGGAAATAATTTTCATTGGCAAATGCCTGGTATACACAGTTTAAACGGTCTTTGGCTAATTCTTTCAGCAGGGAAATAGTCCTAACTATTAATAGTTAATAGTTAACTATTAATTAATAGTTAACTATTAATAACTATTAATAGTTAATAGTCCTTAACTATTCCTGAGGAGTTTGAATAGAAACAGCATTCTTTCCCCAGGGCCTGACAGAACCCCCCTGAACTTGCAGTGAGCAAGTCCAGTCATCACCTGTTTTGCAAAACTATTTTCACCAAATGAGTCTATCTGGTCTTGCAACCCATTGAGAGCCCCCAATATTTCTTTGAGGTCACTTGATGTTTCCCATAATAGTGTTTGTAAGCCTTCCTGACCAACTACAAGAGAAGCCCCCACTACTGCTGCACTCCTGACTTCTCCTAGTCCTAAGAGTATTGGAATTGCCTGTATTGCTCATTTGGCTCATTAGAGCTCTCCAGGCAATTCATCTCCATACACTGAGAATGATGGTACTGGCCAAGCCAGGTAACAGATGCCCTGGCCATCCTGGGGTAGGCACCAGTAGTGTTGTTGCCACAGACCCAGATGGTGGAGTTTGTGGTGCATCAGTTAGGGTCATTGAGTAGGCAGGTAGTGTCACAGTTGGCCATTCCAAGAGGGAGGATGGTTGAAGGAGACCTGGTAGATATGTTTTTGCAGTTAGCCAGTTTTCCTGGGGTTCAGTTATGGAGACTGGGAGGGACCTGGTTCCTTCCACAAAACTGTCATGGGTTAGGGGGGTTACATTCCATGGGACAGGTACAGGGAAGATGGTTAGACTGGAGGAAGTGCATAGCCAGCAAAAGGCAGCTATGTCGGGTCGAGATTCATTTAGGTTTTGGTGGAAATTTTGAATCTGGTTCACATGAACATTGTGGGGGCTGTTTTAACTTTGGCTTTTAGCATCTGGGTGGCTTTAGTGATATTTTTCATCAGGGGTTTCTCTGGGGGTTGGGTTACTGGGATCAGTTGGATAAGTATGAGGTCACCTGGGTCTGGCCCCGATGGGTTGTATATTCTGATTCCTATTTTCAGTCCTGCCTGGGCCTTTAAAAAGGTATTTTCTGGTCCTGTGGTTATGTTTAATAAGATGAGTTTTATGAGGTCACAGGTTTCTATGCCACACCCTGCCAGGCTGGGGAGTTTCTGTAGGAGATACAGAGAAGTCGGTGGGACCCCCTTCAAAGGAGTGGTAGCACCTAACAGCAAGCTCCAAGAGTAGCAGTGTCCTCCACCTTTTTGGGGTCTCAACAGAGGTATTTGTTATAACTCCCATGCCTGAGACCCGTACACCCTCTCCTGGGGGCAGGTATGGGGGTGTTGGGGTATGGGGCAATCAGCAAGTGTAAGTAGTGTGATCTTGGATTGCACTGCAAGCATCAAATATTACAGAGGCTGAAGTTGCACCTGCTGAGAACAGGACTGAGGCATTCAGCATGGATTGTTTGCCCCAGCTTTGACTAACTGCAGCTGCCATAGATTTTGGGGGTGGGTATTGGCTTTTAGGGAGGGGGCAAGGAAGTAAAGCATGAGCAAGTTAAGGCACAGAAGCATCCTATTATACACCAGTAAGCAATTACAATTAGGGCTCTATTCACAACAGTCCAGTCTGCAGGGGCCACAGCAGTGAGTCCAACTCCAAATATCAAGGCAAGCCGGCCATATAAGCACAGGATCCACCAGGAGTAGCGGTCCATTCAGCAGCCATTTGACAAGGTCGGTGCTCAAGGATCCCGGGTGACTTGCACTCTCAAGGGGTGGCCGGGTATGGGTTGGGCTGTCCAGCTGTCCTACTCTTTATCAATATGTGCTTTCTTGACACTGGAATGATGGATCCAAGGGATGATGCCTGCAAGTTTAAGAACAGTAGGAGTTACAAGGAGCACAGTATGTGGACCTGTCCAGGAAGGCTTAAGGGTTTCCTTTTTTTCAGTCTTTGACCCAGACTAAGTCCTCTGGCCAGTGCACCAGGTGTCCAAGGGGGATGAGATTCCAGGACTCGACAGTTTTATGTATTTCAGCTAGAGTTTTCCCTAGCTGCTGAAGAATGGAATCTTGGTTACCCTCCCCCAGAAGTTTGACATTTCCTCTGAAGACCCGGATAATTGTGGGTGGCCGCCCAAATAGAATTTCAAAGGGTGAATAGTCCTGGGGTGCACCTAACTCAGAGAAGGGTCAAGGGAAGTAAGTCTACCCAGGGGAGACAAGATTCCTGGCAGAATTCGGCTAGGGTGGCTTTGAGGGTTTGATTCATGCATTCAACTTTCCCTGAGCTCTGGGGCCTGTAAGCGGTGTGGAGTTTCCACTTGATTCCTAACATTTTTGATAGATCTTGGACTATGGCAGCCACAAAGGCCAGGCCATTGTAATTTCCAGTTGGCAGTGGCAGGCCGTGTCATGGAATGATTTCTCTAAGTAAAGCCGAAGTCATTTCTCTTGCCTTCTTGGTGTGAGTAGGGAAAGTTTCGACCCAGCCTGATAAGGTACATATCATCACCAACAAATATTTGTACCCGCGACTTGGTTTAACTTCCATGAAGTCTACTGTGATATCTTCAAAGGGGCCATTCCCATGTGCTGGACACCTGCCAGAGTATGGGGACCCTGCAAGGGGTTGTTTTTGGCACAAACTTGGCACTGGCTGCTAATGGTGGCACAGAGAGAAGTTAGCCAGGCTATGTAGTAGTATCTCCCGATCAAGACTTCTAGTGCAGTTTTTCCTTGGTGGGTGAGTTGGTGGTATCACTGGATGAGGGCATGAGCAGCTCCTTTTGGTACAAAAATCTGGTTATCCAGGAGCACCTAAGCTCCTTCGGGGCTTTGGCTTTCCCCTTCTCTTTCAGCCCACTCCAATTCTTCCTGGGTATAGCTTAGTTGATTGGTCTCTTGTCCTAAGAGGGAGAGCTGCAGTGTTAATTCCAGGTCTCATATTTTGTGGGATCCTTCAGCCACTTGCTGAGCTGCTTTTTCAGCTAACCTGTTTCCTTGAGTGGCCATATCCATTCCTTTATGATGTCCCCAGCAGTGGATGATGGCGACTTTGTCTGGTTTCCAGATTGCTTCTTACAGTTGGATAATTTCTTCTTTGTTTTTTATTTCCTTTCCCCCTGCAGTTAGGAGACCTCTTTCTTTATAAATTGCCCCTTTATATGAATGGTAGCAAATGCATACTTTGAGTCAGTGTAAATGTTTACCGTTTGCCCAGTGGCTAGCTGCAGGGCTCAGACCATTGCCCAGAGTTCTACCCATTGCACAGATCATCCCTGTGGCAGAGACACTGCTTCCACCACCTGTTCGGTAGTGGTGACTGCATACCCAGCCAGCTTTTCCCCATTTTTAGTAAGACTGTTCCTGTCTGTAAATAGTGTCTGATGTGAGGAAGGGAGCAGTTTGTCTTGGAGGTTGGGGCAACTGTCATAAACTTCTTCTGTCACTTCGACAGAGTCATGTTCAGGAACCCCTTCTTCATCTGGCAAAAAGATGGCAGAGTTTAGGCTGCATATCATTTCTATTGCCACTCTGGGTTTTTCACAGAGTAAACCCTGGTAATGTGCAAGCTGAGGATTTGATATCCACCAATGCCCATGTGAGTTCATTAGGGCAGTGACTGCATGTGGCACCATAATATGAATTGCCTATCCATGAGTTAATTTGTCAGCTTCTTTGACATGGGTTATGGTTGCTGCCAAGGCTTTTAGGCAGGGTTGCCACCCTGCAGCCATGGAGTACAGATGCTTGGAGAGGTAAGCAATAGGTCTTTGCCAGGGCCTGACTGTTTGTGTGAGAAACCCCAATGCTACTTTGTTCTTTTCATGCATGAACAGGTTAAAGTTTTGAGTTACATCTGGGAGCCTCAAGGCAGGGTCTAAGCCGAGTTGTCTTTTGATGTTTTGAAAGGCCCGCTGTTGAGCTTCTTCCCAGGCAAGAGGCTCTTTTTCTGGACCAGCCAAAACTTTGAAAAGGGGCTTGGCCATAGCTACAAATCCAGCAATCCAGATGTGGCAAACCCCTGCAGCCCCGAGGAACTCGCAATGCTTTCTTTTTGTGGTGGGGGTGGGGATGGTGCAGATCACTTTCTTTCATTCATGTCTGAGTGTCCAGTGCCCTTGTGTGGTGCTGAATCTCAGGTACTTGACTTGTTGTTTACAGATCTGGGCCTTTCTCCAAGACACTTTGTACCCAGTCTGTGTTAGAAATTGTAGGAAAGTCTGGGTCCCTATCCAGCAGTCCTCTTACATTTCACTGGCAAGTAGGAGGTCATCTACATATTTTAAGAGGACACACTTGCAGTCTTCCTGGGAGTAGGTGGCCAAATCTGCTGCCAAGGCTTCCCTGAAAAGTGTAGGGGAGTTTTTGAAGCCCTGCAGGAGCTGGGTCCAGGTTAGCTGAGTTTTCTGCTGGGTTCTGGGATCTTCCTACTCAAAGGCAAACACAGGCTGGCTTGGGGAGTCTGCTGCAGGCAGAATGCATCTTTCAGGTCCAGGAAAGTGAACCAGGCAGCTTCAGGCAGCAGCTGTCCTAACAAAATGTATGGGTTGGGAACAACCTGATATAAGGTGAGAGTGGCATTATTAATGGCTCATAAATCCTACACTTTTTGATATCCAGTTCCATCTGGCTTTTTACTGGCAATAATGGGGTGTTCCAAGGTGACTGGTATTCGATTAGGATCTCCTCTCTCTTCAGGTGATCTACACATTTGGCTACGCCCAATTGCACTTCACAGGGGTTCAGATACTCCCTCTGATGGACCGGGATCACTCTAGGCTTTATGTCAATGATGATGGGTGTATGGTTCCATGCCATTCCCAGTGGGTTTTTTCTGCCCAAACCTGGGGGAAAAGTTCCAGCAGTTTTTGTGGATTCTGACCTGAACTTTCTTCCACATGAAGTCTCCATTTTCACTGTGGGACATGGTGACAAGGAAAGTGAGGCCAGTCCCAAGGTTTAAGCTTGCTGGCCCTTCAGGTTTGAAGGTAATCTGGGCTCCCAGTTTGGTTAAGAGGTCCGTACCAAGCAGGGGAACCATACATTCAGGCAGGTACAGAAATTCATGAGTTACTTCATGGCCATTGAGCTGGCAGGTTCTTGACTGGCAAAAAGGCCATTGGCTTGACTGGTCCCCAGTTGCTCCTATGATATTAGCAGTTTTTCTGCTAAAGGGGGTGATGGGGGTTATGACCATAGAATGTTCAGCACCAGTGTCCCCCATGAAATTCATTGACTGCCCCCCAACTTGTAGTTTGACCATGGGCTCATGGGGGCCAAGTTCCAGTGAGCTCATTCACCCCTTTTCAGGGTTGAGTCCTGCCAGCCCGAGCATATGGTTTGGGGCTCAGGTTGGTATTTTCCTTTAGGGATGTTCCCTCTTTGTGCCTGAGTCTTTTGGGGGCACTCATTTTTCCAGTGTCCACTCTCTTTGCAGTAAGAACATTGGTCTCTGGACACAGGCACCCTTCTGGCACTTGTCCCCTCTTTTTGAGGTGGTCCTTCTTGTATGGTGGGGTCAGGATTTCCTAAGGCTGCTGCTAGTAGGGAGGCTTGATTTTTTATTCACTTCTTGGCTTCTCATTTGGCGGCTTCATCTCGATTGGTGAATACTTTGTTGGCAACTTCCAGTAGTTGAGAGATGTCCATGCCCGTGAACTTCTAATTTTTGGAGCTTTCTTTTAATGTCCATTGCTGCCTGTGCAACAAAGGCATCATTCACCATCCTCTGGTTTTCCAGAGCTTCTGGGTCAAAAGGAGTATAGATTCTGAAGGCCTTGCAAAGCCATTTATGGAAATCTTCTGGAGACTCGTCAGGCTTTTGAGTAACTAAAGTCGTCTTTGTCATATTTGTGGGTCATTTTGCCCCCTCTCGGACCCCTCGGAGGAGCACTTCATGGTATTGCTGGAGTGCATCCAGTCCCTCTTCAGTGTTGAAGTCTCAGTTCGGTTGGGCTTCTGGTGCCCTTTCTTGTGACTAATCTTAAGGGTTTAAGACACCAGTAGGGGCCTGCTCCTGCAGCCACTTTTGGTCTTTCATCAGAATTCGTTGTCTCTCCTCCGTATTAAACAAAGTCAGGAGGCGTTGGCGGCAATCATCCCAAGTAGGACAATGGGTTTGGAAAATGGATTCTATGAGATCAAAAAGGGCCTGGGGCTTTTCTGAGTAGGAGGGAGTGTGGTGCTTCCAACTTAAGAGGTGTGTAGTTGTGAAGTGCTGGTAGTATAATGCAGGCTTCCTGGGTTGGATGGTCCCATTCTCGCCCATCTGGGCCAGACCCTGTGTTTCATGGAGGGGCATCTGTAATGCAGGTTGTGCTGACAGGACTCTCCTTGCTTGTAGGGTGGGAGGGCTTTCCTCAGAGGGGGTCAATGTTCCCAGAGGGGCCAAAGGTGGAGGTCTTGCTGGGAGATCTGCCTGTATTACCAGGCTAGGAGGAGAGACCAAAGGTGGGGGTGTCTCTGGGAGATCTGCCTGCACTCCCAGGCCAGGAGTAGAGGCTAGAGAAGCCAGAACACATTGCAGTGGGGGTGGGGGTGGGCCCTCCTCCATGAACCCTTGATGAATGACTGGCTCCCAGAGCCCCATTCCCTGTGCAACCAAGATCCTACTCTGGCCCTTTTTCCCAATACACAATTGAACCCAATGGGGCAGTCTGGGCTATCTCCAACCAAGGGTCAATGTAGGGAAACTGATTGGTGTGGCCAGGAGTTCCTGTGACCACCAGCCACACTGCACGGTCCCTGGCTATATCCAGGGTCCCTTCCGAGGGCCAGTCAACATTAAAAGTGGGCCACTCTACTTCACATAAGGCTTGGAGGCTGCTGGGGTTCATCCGGATGCCATAATCTCCAGAGAAACCCTTCTTGAAATTCTTGAGCATGCAGTTTAAGACAGTAAGTTTTGAATGTGATGAGCCCATACCCTGCATCGGTGGTGCAAGACAGACAAAGAAATGGGTCGCCTCTTTCAAGGCCACTTGGATGACCACCTGTCCATGTCTTTCATGAGAACTCAGGCTCATCTTAGCTAAGGCACCCAGTTAAATTTTGGGATGGCAGTTATGCTGTATGACGTAGCCATGGAAAACAGGTTAGGGCCCAAGCGGACTCTGTAGCATAACACTTTGGACTCAGACTGGTACAGCAGATGCAAGCCTCTGTTGTCTTCACTCACCCACGCAGTCACTCAGAGGTTATGCAGTCCCTCCCACAGAGATTAACAGTATTGAATCTGCACCCTGAGTCAATGGTGTGAGACAGACAAGGGAGGGGATTACCTCTTTCGAGGCCACTCCAATGCCCACCTGTCAGTGTCTCTTACGAGATCTTAGGCTCGTCTTAGCTAAGGTGCCTGGATAAATTTTGGGGTGGCCCTTAAGCCATATGATGTAGCCATGGAAAACAGGTTAGGGCCTAAGCAGGCTCCATTGCATAACACTTTGGAGTCAGACTGGTATGGCAGATGCAAGCCTCTGCCATCCTCACTCACTCACACAGTCACTCAGAGGTTATGCAGTCCCTCCCACAGGGATTGCCCTATTCTGGAATTTTGGTACTTGAGATTTCAGGAGGTGATTAGTCTCCTCTTCCATCCAGAGATGAGCCTGGCTGAGGGCTTGGCACCCAGGGCTTACCTTTCTGTAGTCTTCTGGCACTGTTCAGTCTGCCTCCCTACTGAGTCAGGCCAGGGTGTAGGGATGCGGCCTGCAGGAACCACCTCAGAAGGAGGTCCCATCAAGAGAACAGGGACGCCCACCTCATTCACTCAGAGATCATCGTTGGCTGCTTCCATCAGCTCCAGGCTGGAGGCACAATAGGCCTGCTCAATTGGCTCTTTCCTAGTCAGGGAACCAAATGTTGCAGCCAGCCAGAAGTAACCCAAACAGCACTCTTGGGAGCATGGATGAAAAAAGTTTTATTATGCGTGAGCCCAGAGGAGAGTTCATTCTCCAAATTCTGAGCCCTGTTTTCCAATTTTCATAAGTTTATATAGGTACACTAAGCAGGCAAATTCCTGAGCAAGTGGACAGGCAGGGTTACAAAGGCAGAGAAGCAAGGTTAGCTTATTGTTCTAAAAGCAGGAGGCCATTAGGGAGGAATAGAGTTATTATCTGTATAGAGTTGTAAATTTCAATTCAAAGGGGCAGCCTGGGGTGCTTATCTTCCTGACATGGATTCCATGGAGAAAAGGGGAGGAAGGAGGGGAGAGAGGGTCCAGGGACTGAGGGGAGTTTATTTTCTTAAAGCTGTGGGTTTCTGCTGAGGGCGGGTTGGGGTCCCAGCACTTCCCTTATCAGTATCTCATTATGTTGTAATTTGCATTTACCTCATTACTAATATGTTGTGCTTTTCTTCTTATATTATTCCCTGCCCATGTATCTTTTTAATGGGGTAGTATTAAGATCATTTAACCATTTTTTAATTGGAATGTTTGTATTCTTATGGCTGAGTTTTAAGTGTTCTTTTATTCTGGATACAAGCTCTTAATTATGTATGAGATTTACATATATATTCTGTAAATATTTGGCTTGTCTTTTCTTTCTAACTGTGTCTTTCTCTGAATATATGTCTTTAATTTTAATTAAGTTAATTTCATCAGTTTTTATTGTTGATGTCATTTGGTATTCCTTAAATATTATCAAGTAAAAATTTCAATTTCAGTTTCCAGTTTGGACTCCCTTTCATGAACCTGTTAAACTTTCCTTGCAGTAATGGAGCCTCATACACAACCATCTCTCTCTCTAGGGTGTCCCAATTGATCTTGGGGGTGTCTGTTCTCACCAGCATGATGGTGGCTGGATCCTGTGTGGTTGTTTGAACACTTATTGTTGAAAAGTCCATGCTTTCTGCACTGAATTGTCTTAGCATATCTACAGAAAACGTATTGGCCATATATGGAAGTCTACAGGGTCCTCAATTCTGAACATGCTTATAGAGACCTACTAAGTGCTAGATGCTTTCAGAGCTGTAATTCAATTGGTATTTTAGGCAAGATGTCCATGGTGGTGACATATTTGGGGATGGGATGAAGACCATGACTGCCCTTCCATATAGCTCTGCTTGGGATCTGACCCTGTCTGAGAAAGTGCTGGGGAGGCCTGGGGAAAGAGGATGGTGAGGGATATTCTTGAGATACCCAGCCAATGGCTGCTGTCCAGTGTTAACAACTCCCTTTGCTGAAAGCTGCAGGTTGGGGGTGGGTAAGGCAGATGGTGGCCAGCTATAATTTCATATATGCAATTGTCAGGGTTTATGTGTATTCCAGGCAAGGGGTTAAGGTATCATCAATACCTATTGGGGAATATAAGAGCACAAGACACTACCAGTAGGTATCGCTGTTATATAAGAATTATTCCAATAATCACAATTCCCCAGGGAACAGGGTAGTGGGTATTTAATATGCAGGAGGAAGAAAGAGGAACCTTCAGGGAAGGGGCTGTGTGGTCCCCTGCAGGGTGGCTGCCTAGGCCTGATCTGTGACTAATGTGAGATGCTCTCATATCTTGCCAATAGCTCTCCTGGTCTGTAGTCTTACTGTTAGTAGGATCCTTGATTGAGCAAGGCTGCCTGGTAACTTGCAGAGAGGGGTTTCTCAATAAAAATAATTTTCCATGGTTCTGAGTCAAAGGGGCCTTCCCAGGGCTGTGGATGCACTCCAGATCTCTTCTATCTGAAAGGTCAAAGATGTTCTCCCCATTTCATCATCTCCATCATTTTAAGTAAAACTCTGACTTTATGAATTGTTTGCCTGTGGGCATCTGCCTTGACTATCAGTGAGCTCTAAACAGGCCTGTCTTCTTCCTTTTTAAATATAAATAGAAGAGGGTCTTTGAGTCTGTAGTGTTACAAGTCAATTTCCTCTCTCTATTTTTTTCTAGGAAGATAGGGCATATCCCATATTATTCTCACCAACAGTCTACTCCTTTCTTCTTGTCTTCTTGAACAAAATCTTTTAAGTATGATTGGTCTTGCCAATCAAGTAAAATTTTGGGTTTTAGTTTCCAGTTTGGGCTCCCTTTTGGGGCCCTGCTTGACTTTCCATGTGGTGAGAGAAAATCTGTGGTTCCTGCTGACCAGACCCATAGGCAACTGTCTCTCTCTGTATGATTTGGCCTTATTATGGGAGTTTATTTATTTTTGTAAGAAACTGCAATTTTTTCTCAAAGCAGATGTACTATTTTACATTCCCACCAGCATTGTGTGAGTGTTCCAGTTCCTTCACATCCTGGCCAGCACTGGGTATGTTGAGTCTTCTTAAATTTTAGCTATTGGAGTTGATGTGCTGTGATTTTAATTTGCATTTTCCTAAAGACTATAGTTTTGTGCATCTTTTTTAGGTGCTTATTTGACACCAATGCATTGTAATTTTTTAAAAGTGTTTGAATATTTTACCTATAATTTTGTTATTTTTGTATTCTGTGAGCTCTCACCATATTTTGTATATTGACCAGATACAGGATTTTCTAAACTTATCTCTGAGTCTGTGGCTTATTTTCTAATTCTTTCTATGGTTCTTTTGAATAAAAGAAGTTCTTCATTTTGATGAAGTCCTCTTTTATTTATTTAGAAATAGTGTTTTTGCTGCCATAGCTAAAAAAACATTGCCTAAGTAAAAAACATGAAGTTTTTTCATAAGTTTTCTTATGGAAATTCTAGAGTTTACATTTCATATTCCAGTCTATTATCAATATGTGATTATTTGAACACTATTTATTGGAAAGCCCATATTTTCTCCACTGAATTGTCATAGCATATCTACTGAAAATCTATTAACCATAGGTATAAGGACACTTCTGATCTTTATATTGTGTTTCACAGATTGACTTGGCTATTTACTTGCCAAAGTCACATGTTCTTGAGTAATGAAGCTTTAAATTATGTCTTGACATCAGGTAGTTTAGGTCTTCTATATCTATTTTATTTTAAAGTTTTTTGGCTCTTCTAAGTTATTTTCATTTCCATATGAATTTTAAAACCTGCTCCTTAGTTGCTGAAAACCCTACTGGCATCTTACTTGGGATTGTATTGAACCTATAAATCAATTAGTGTAGAACTGAGTGCTTACAAATACTGTGGTTAGGGTTCATTTGCACAGTCTACTTCTCCATTTATTTACTTTTCTAAAGAAATGTTTTTAAAATAAGTGATCAATGTACTGATCTTGTCACCTTTCAGATTCATAGATGTATTTATTTTATATTTTTGATGCTCTTGTAAATAGTATTGTTATTTTGATATCATTTCAATGCAGTATATTGCAATGTAATTTATTTACTTATTTATTTTTATTTTGAAATAATTATAGATTCAGAGGTGTTTGCAAAGATAGTATACAGAGATGACCCATATACACTTTACACAGTTTCCACTAATAATAGCTTCTGACATGACTATACAACAATATCACAGCCAGGAAATAGAAATGATACATTGTGTGCACAGTTCTTTTTTCTTTTCCATTTTTTTCACAGGTGTCAGTTTATCTAACCACTATGTCATCAAGGTACAGAACTATTCATTCCTTACCTCTTACCCACTTTCCTCAGATTCCCACTACATCTTCATCATTCCTAATCCCTGGCAACACTAATTTGTTTTCATCTCTATAAATTTGTCATCTCAAGAGTGTTATATAAATGGAATTACAAAATATGTGACTTTTAAGCTTGGCATTTTCACTTGGCATCTAGGAATTTTTAAACCAGTGACTCAACTTTTTCCTTCTGATGAAGTAACACTGAGAGTTTCAGTAATTGTCCCCAGGCCCAAGTGCTCTATGTTAAGCAGAACTGGGCCTATGGAAGGACTCCTTGCATTCACCTATTCATCTTAGACATAAAATATGGTTTGTGTGTGTGTGTGTGTAAACAAGTTTTCAGGGGAAATGGACACAAGGAAAATATATTATTTTAAACTATGCTTAAGTGGAATGGAATACAAACATAAATGAGATTCCTTGCTCAAAAGGTGTTAGGAAAGCACATGAAACTTTTGTGAAAACAGAAATGAATTCATGGACATTGCTAGCTTTATGTTAATTTACCTCAAATTTTTGCAGAAAGTGACTTTATGAATGTAAGTCTTAGAATAAGTGAGCTGGGCCTCTAAACACTGGATTCTATAGGGACATGTGTTTTATCTTTGCATCTACAGTATTGTCTCCTCTACAATATCAGCTTCTGAATTCTGAATTACAGAAAACAACACATTGTCTACTAGCCATTTGCTGAAAATAAATTTGTAAAAACTAAATTTCCCAAACACAACAAACTTCCACATTTACCAACATCACTGACATACTCTTATTTGTTTGTAAATCATAAGCAAATTTTAAGGCAATTTGTATTTGGGTTGAATTGTTTTTAACAACATTAAGGATAGCTGGAAGTTCTAGTTGAGTAGTTTCAATTTTCTTGAATGGTACCATTAAATGATTATTTGCTGACTAACCAACTCTTTGAGTGGTCTAATAAAAATAATCTTTATCTAGAATTGTATACTTTGTCACCATTGTCCCAAAATGATTTACACCCTGAGGTAGAAAATGGGATAAAAATCACAAAATAATCCATATAAACAAAATATAAATCAAACCAACACTACTTGACAGATTATCTGATCAGAGAACCTACTCAGATAACTTTCCCATTACTGAGAGGAAAGAGTCCCCTTTCTAGAGAAATTTCTATGAATGTATGTAGTAGTTAATGAAACCAAGAGACTGATCAGAGACACTTAGGGTGTCTTCAAAGAATATGGATTGGAGGACAAAGGAACAGTCTTATCAGGAACATGCTGTGAAAAGTGTTAAAAGTGAAAATTAAAATCCACTCCTGCTGTATGATCTCCCCATTCTGACTTCTATGAGAAGATCATTGGCAAATGTTTTCTCTTGTGCAAACTTATTGAAATGTTCTAAAATATAAATATACATGTGCTATCTATATCTATATATTGATCTATACAAAGGCTTGGTCCTCAGTCTTCTTCCATATCTGTTTCAAGAGAACAAATGTATAATGGAAAAAATCACCAGCTATTATAGTAATTGCATGTCTTTTTTATGCATTTGTATTATTTTTAACATTGGCTATATACAATTACCCATTTTCCCCATCAGTCTCCTTGGAATAAAAAAGTTCACTTTGGTGATTCTTCTTCTCCATTTGGTATCACTGGGAATGCTTGATGGAATTCAGGTGGTGTCAGGTCAGGTTTCATAAGCCCTGATGGCTTCACTCACTGGTCTGGTGCTTCAGGAGTGATGCCTTGAAGTCTGGGCTCACTTTGGACCTCCATCCCCGGCCACAGGCCACAGAATCTTAGGGACCAGGGCTCCACGTATCCTCCAACACCAGCAGGCCCAAATCCCACAAACGCTGAAGACAAAGAGCATCCCACCCCGGATGGGGCCAAACCCACTCCAAGGCTACCTGGGCAGAGAGGGCCAACATTATGTACCCTACAAAAGTGGCCTGTAGGGGGCACCCAAGACCAGCAGAACAGACAAAGCGTGATGGCTCACTCTTCCTTTCCGGGGTTTGGTGGGTGGGCAGGGTAGACTTGGGGAATACTTTGTCGGAACATTTGGGCACCCATGGGTAACAGACTCCCAGCTTCTGTCCTGTCTGTCTCTCCAGCTTGGGCTGGTTTCAGGTTCTGGGTTGGTAGGGGTGGTACTCAGAATACAGCCTGATGCTCAGAGGTGGGGTGGAGGGCTACAGATGCCTGCGTTTTCCTTTGATTTCCTCTTCAGGAAATGAAGCTAACCCTTCATTCTGGAATCAGGTCAATGACAGGCAGATTTTTATATACATTTAAGGATCCTTTTTCAAATATCAATTTCATGTCAAAATAAAATCTATTTAATTGTTGGCATCTTAACAGATGTTGACATTTCCTTGTTTTTCTTTTTACCCTATATTTTGCCATTGGAAATGGCTTAAATATGCTTTCCTTCTTCTTTCTATATCATTTAACTCTTGAGGGTGGTCAGTCAATGTTTGCTAGTTTTTCTCTTAAGTCATTTGTTTGGATGTATTTGTGTGTGTTCATGTTTACCAGCTCTGATGGTGTTATGGTTTTTTGGAAGCAATAGGCTTTTTTATTACCATTGTAAGATGCAATACAAAAAGTATATACACAAAAATGAAGTAAGCCTTTTTTGAAGAGTAAATTATTTATTTGGCTTATTGTCAGGAGGCTCAAGTTAGTGACTATGAAACTAGGTCCCATGTACATGAAAACATAAAAGGACAAAGTATAAAGTTGTTGTAGTGTTACTTTTTCTGACTTATTAAGCCAATTAGTGTACTGAGGGATTATATTTTATGCTACAGTAAGATATTTGAATATTTTTAAGGACTTCTGAAATAAAATCCTCTAAAAGTTATTTTTTAAATATCTTTTCTTCTGATGTGTCTATAAAACCAGGAGAATTGGTTTTCATTTCAGTGTTTCATTGCATTTTTAACTTCAGACTGGTGGAAAGGAATATTTGAGGAAACTGATGGCAGAAATCATGGAGATAAAAGCCTCCACAAGTTATTCTTGCCAAGTTAAGATTTGTGGGAGTGGATGGAGAGGGCATTGGTCAGGATAGTAAGGTAATGGGTCTCTGGCTGAATAGTGGCAGCTTGGAAAGCACAATGTATAACAGTATCTCAGATGAGAAGGGGCCTATAATGTTGTGTTCAGAATAACAAGGGTCTGCTATGCATCTCAGGACTTTCATTTCTCTTTGTCCTTTCATAATTGCCCTTCTAGAAACCTCTAAACTATTAAGCATCTTCTGGCCATTGTTACTTTGATAGGAACCATATCACAGCAAACTCTTGCTTTAGAGTGTTTTTTTTAAACACCTAGTTTTAATCCATACATTCTTAAGAACCAGATTACTAATGCTTTGCAGTATATTCAATTATCCCATGGTTGTAAAATTACCAAGGTGAAACAAAAACATTCATGGAAATGAGTACTGTCCTCTGCCTCTTCCTTGTCACACCTCTCCCAAAAAGGTGTTAGTTGAATTTCCCTAAACTGCACATAAAGCCAAAGAAATTATAGTGAATCTGTATTTCTTGATTCCTTCATACCTAGAATGTCTCTTTCCATCCCACTACCTCCAAGAAGAGGGAATTGAAAAACTGTTCACCAGTGACTTCTGTTAAAGGTCATGCCTATGTTTCCTTTGTGTGTTTTTGGGTGGGAATTGACCTTGCTGCTTTAAATCTAAGGGCCATATGGGATGGTCATTGAAATTATATCTCTTTGGTGTTAGATATTTAGTTTACAAAACATTAGCTAAGATATTTAGAAAAAGAGAATGAAACTGCAGTGATAAAAACCAAGTTAGTTCCAAAACTAACTTGGACATCATTTGGCTGTTACACGTTTCTTTTAAAACTGCCATAATTTATATAATTGTATTTCTCTGCTTTGAAACTCAAATTCTATATATGCTTGTCTACTGTAATTTTGTTTACACAAAAAATATTTTATTATCTGCTACTAAGAAAAATGGGCTGCTTGCAAAATTGAAACCAATCACTGTCCAGGGGTGACTCCCAAACACCTCAAGACCCTGGACAAGCAGTGGAGGTGGGAGGGGCCAGGGGCATGGTCTTTCTGTTCAGAAAATCTCATACCCAAGCCTTGAATCAAGAGAAATTTCAATGGAAGTTCAAACCATCAACACCAATATTCAGTCATCAAGCTGAGGAAGTAGCTTGCTTCTCCTCACATCTGGCAAAACACCTGTGCCACCACTGGGAGTAGTCACTTCCACTTCCAAGAGCCCAACTGATGCTCCTGGTGCTATCTGTGAATCAGAAGAAAATTCATTCCACCCCCAGTCTCCCACACACAAATCTCTTCTTCTTTCACTTTGCAAAGTGGCTGTGAAATTACCCTCAGGGCTAAAGGCACACAACCCAGGATCCAAACACAAGACCACAGTAGAAGCTCAGTAATGTGAGGGGTTGGTCCAGTGAAGTCTTATTTTAGACCCGGATCAAAATTAAAGATGCAGAATGGTCATCAGGTGCTAGGAATTTAGAACCAGACATCTCATGATGAAATCTGCCATGTCCACTTGAATTCAAAAATTCAATACAAGCAGCACATTTCTAACTGGAGGTGTAAGGATCAAGTCACAGGGCAACACTGGAAGCCAAAATTCAGTGTTCACAAGAAACATTCAGTTTCTGTACCTGGGGTAATTGCTTTCTTGAAAATGTGTCAGTCGTGGGGAAAAATCATTCTCTGATGATTTTTCCACATCCTCTCCAACATTTACAGTTTTCTGACTTTTTAATGGCAGCCAGTCTAATAGGCATGAAATGATATCTCATTGTAGTTTTGAGTCGCATTTCCCTAACAGCTAGTGATATTGAACATTTTTTCATGTCTTTCTTTTCCATTTGCAATTCTTCTTTGGACAGTTTAATTTTCAAGTCTCTTGCCCATTTTTTCATTGGATACTTTGTATTTTTATTGTTGAATTGTATGGTATCCTTATATCTCATGGATATTAAATGCTTATCAGATATGTGATTGCCAAATACTTTCTCCCACTGAATTGGCTACCTTTTCACTATTTTGATAAAGTCCTTTGAGGTGCAAATGCATTGAAATTTGATGAGGTCCCATTTATCTAATTTTTCTTTTGTTGCTTATGCTTTGGGCATAAGGTTTAAGAAACTGCCACCTACCAAAAGATCATGAAGATGTTTTCCTACTACATTTTATTCTAGAGTTTTATGGTTCTTGTTTTTGTGTTTAAGTCCTTCATCCATTTTGAGTTAATTTTTGTATAAGGTGTGAGATAGAGGTCTTTTTTTCTTTCTTTTGGATATGGCTATCCAGTTCTCCCAGCACCATTTCTTGAATAGACTGTTCTGGCCCAGCAGGATGAGCTTAACAACCTTGGTAAAAATCAGTTGACTGTAGATGTGAAGGTCAATTTCTGACTTTTCAATTTAGTTCCTCTGGTCTGTCAGTCTGTCCTCATGCCAGTACCATGCTGTTTTTCCCATTCTAGTTAAGTAATATGTTTTAAAGTCAGGAAGTGAGAGTCCTCTAACTTCTTTCTTTTTTTTTTAAAGAAAAATTTGCCTGGGATTTTTGTTGGGATTGTGTTGAATATGTAAATCAGTTTGGGTAGAGTTGACATCTTAAGGATATTTAGTCTTCCAACCCATGAACATGTATTGTCCTTCCACTTATTTGTCTTTTTTTAAAGCAATGTTTTGTAGTTTTCTGAATATCAGTACTTTACGTCCTTGGCTAAGTTTATTCCTAAATATTTCATTGTTTTAGTTGCTATTATAAATGGATTTTTTTCTGATTCTCTCCTCATATTTCACATCAGTAGTGAATAGGAATGTTATTGATTTTTGCATATTAATCTTGCATCCCACCACTTTGCTGAATTCAACCACTAATTCTACTAGCACTGTTGTGGATTCTTCAGGATCTTCTAGATATAGTATTGTGTCATCAGCGAATAGTGAAAGTTTTATTTTTTCCTTTCTTATCTGGTCCAAGCCAAGATTCAAAGTGGCCTCTGGTGGCCAAAATCACTGAAGAAAAGCCCCCCAAATCCCAAACCCTTTTTTTTCTTGTAACAACTGACAAAGAGAAAGACATATGCTCCCTCTTAGTTGGCTGAAACAAGCCAGGGGTTTTACTCCTGCTGAATATCTTAGGGGTATGGGAAGGAAGCCTCAGCTTGGAGGTTTAGTAACCCATAGTTTGTTGTTTTGGCTTCTTTGTCTCTCTACCACTCACTCTCCTGGGAGTTGTGAAGCACTCTCTTGGTCTGCTTATCCCGAAAGCAGGTCCTTCAGGCAACTTTTGGCTCTTTCTCTGTTGTTTTTGTGGGAGATCTGAGCATTATCTGCCTAATATGATGCCATCTTGTCACAATCCTCTCTACAGATTTTAAAAAGTTAAAAAGGGGAGGCAAGATGGCGTCGGTTTAGGAGGATACACATGAACTAGCTCTCCCAGGACAGCCGATTGTGGATGGGGTCCTGCCTGAGGGTCTGTGCTGTGGGCACACAGAGCAAGAAGCTTGGGTCATCTAGCAGCGGGCAGGTTGATGGCATGGAGTGATCGGTGGAGATTCGTGAGTTCTGAGACTGCCTGTGGTGGTTAACACAGACGGCTGAGTCCCACTGGCACAGAAAATGGCTGATTGGAGCCACGAAGAGGGAGCATACTCTGAGGGAGGGAGGGCTCTGACAGAAGGTGGACAGGGGTTTAACTTCTGTGGATTTGGCTGCCTGGACCCCCTCATAGCTTTGGGGAGCAGATAAGCCAGCTTGAAACAGTGCCAGGCTGAGGGGAGAGGTGAATCTGCTGAGAAAACTTGATTTGCCCAGCAGCCCGCTGACACTGAGGCCTGTCCCCACAGAAGGCAGAGTCAGCCAATTTTATCACTCTGCACTGACAAGCATCAAAGCTTCAGCACTCCTGGGGAGGTCAGGAAGTGAGTAGGGCTTGATTAGTTTCCACGAGCCTATTTAGGGTCCCCTCGGGGAAGGGGGTGATCTAGCAGAGGACTTCTTTTGGGACCCTTATATCGGAAAAAAAAAAAAAAAAGAATACA
>JAQZBX010051105.1:0-19474 GCA_029593785.1 Cabassous unicinctus | reverse complement strand
AGTTATTGCCTATTTAGCCTGGTTCAAAATGCAAGTAGTTGCTCTCTTAACTCCCTCATTACGTAAACTGTCTGGCTCCCAGGAACAGCCTTATAGAGAGGGAGTATTGTATTAGGAGGAGAATGTTACTGGACTATTGACTGAAAGTAAATTTAGATAAATTTAAAATACAGCTTTTTTTCCTTATGGGCATTTGTTTTGTTTCAAATCATCATAAACTAGGTTTTGCATTGCTATCAGTGGATACAGATGCTTAGCTCTTTAAAAATAAACATTTTTTAAAAATTTTATGTAAACTGTTGAGTATTTGAAATAGCCCACTTACCATAATGGGTCTTGTCTACCTTCATTAGTCTTCAAAGAACAACCATTTGCTACCAAAGTAAATCAGTATTTTGAATGTGCTTCTCTTGGTTTTCATTAGCTAGTTTGTAAGCATTTCCACCAGAATTTGAGGTAAATCATAAGGAAGCTGTTTCTTTTAAAATACAAACCACCACCAAAATATATATATATAAATGTACATGTTGCTTAAATATTTGACTATTTTCATTTTTTAAATTGTATGAACACCAAAAAAATTAACATTGTATGAAGATGAAAATGAGAAGATGCACTTTCTATACTTTGTGAAAGCATTTAAGTTACTAACTTGTGAAATCCAATTTGAATTGAACTTCTTTATTAGTAGAATAATAATGGCTTTTTAAAAGGTATATGTATTGACCTGTGGCCTCTCAAAAGCACATTTTAGTGAAATAGAAGGAAAGAAAATGCATCTTCAAACATATTCATGGAATATCTGACCACATATACTTTGTTCGGTGTATTGTAGGGTTTGGTTTGGTTTTGGTATTTTTGTATTGTATATGAACTTTTTTTAATGTGACTGTTAAATGCATCTTTAAAAGCAAAGTCATAAATAAATGAAACATTCAGTGTAATGATTTCCTTAAAAATTCCTACAATGTTAAATTTTGAGGCAGCTTCAGACTACTTTATTGGTGGTAACTGCTCACTGATCTCTTTTAATAGGTAATAACTCCAGAGAAGCAGCCTGGCTGTTGTATATTCCTAACACTTTGTTTACTTGCATTTAAGTTCAGAATAGGCCCCAAGTAAAACAGTGGAAATGTATATAGAACTATTAGTTCTTACATGATTTCATTTTATCAAAATATGTGGATTTAACTTACTTTAATACAGACAGACTCCATTCTCATCCATTTTATTGTTTATGTTAAAATAACAATTATCCCTCTCCCATACATTCTTTTCTTGACCCAAATGAAATATTTACCTAAGGTCAAGACGGGAGAGAGAAATGACTAAAATGAATGTCTTTACTAAACTACCAATAAATTTGTCAAAATAAAAAAAAAAATGAGATATTATCCATATACAGCATTTATCATAGTAGAGGTTGCTAACTAAAATATAAAATATTGAGAGAAGAAGAAAATAAGAGTGCTAAATGTGCTGAGACCAAAGTAGAGAGTTTCAAAATTCTAATGAGTAGGTGAGCAGATCATTTTTACATCATATCTTAGCTGCATATCCCCAAGATCTATTGACTTAATTTTAAATGTTTTGAATTTGTCATGATCTCTCCTTTCCAAATCTTAGTCCAGAATCTGGTCTGTCATCATCTTTGACACAGATTTTTGCCATTATCCTCTGGCAAGTAAGACTCAGAGAAAAAAAATTATAAAAGGAAAGAAAATGTTTAATTGCAATAAATGTAAGGGTGGGTAGGTATCATACTTCAGAAGTACCAGCAAACCAAAACAAAACAAAATACAACAAAACCAACCAGTATTTAAAGAAAAAAAAAACTGCAAAATTTCTAAGCTTACAAAGTTTACATGGTGCTTTCATGTTGTTTGTGGTGGAAACAGCAGTGTTCCCACCAGATTTTCATATTTTCTGAGGTCATAATAAATTGTCAGATATCAACATGATCAAAGTCAGGTTCTTAGGGAATCTAGGCTTGAGAGAAATAATCAAGCTTTTATAATTTATAGATCAAAACTTTTGTTTTATCTCAAGATGCAGGGCATTTTTTCCTTTCTAAATGCAGTATGTGAAGAGCTTAGTCATATTGGAAGTAGGGCAAAGCTTCAGTTTTTACTTCTACGCCTCCTAACATGTTTTTCTGCTTCCAATTCCTACTCACTTCAATCCATCCTTATACTACCTCAGAGTCATCTTTCCAAATTCATCTGATAATGTTAGTTCCCACTGCCAAACTCTCAGCAAATTTTATATTGTCTACATGAGAAATCAAAATTCCTGAGATATACGAGACCAGGTCCTCTCCCTGTACTTCCTCACTTTTCATCTTATTTCCCTTAGTGGAATATCCATCTTTCTATATATATCAGTAATGCCATGCCATATCCTTGGCTTGGCTATCTCTTATCCATCCACTAATTCTTAGCCCAGTCTCATTTCAAGAAGTTTTTTCTGCCAATCCCCATCAGGTTGTGGTATACACACTCTAATTTGGTGTCTTCATAGCACCTTCCTAAAGCATCTCTAATAAGGTTCTCGTAATTGTATTAAATTTCTTTTGTGACTGATTTCCCTATTAGTCTGTAAGTAGATTCATCACTGTATACTCAATGCCTATTAAAGTGTCTTTCATTCACAAGTGCTCAATAAATACTTGTTGAATCAAATTCTAGGGACACTATGCACTCTTCCATGGCCATTACATAAACTCTTATCCTACAGACTTAGATTTTTCTCTCTGACTTCCCCTCCAACTCAACTCAGCCTTTCAACCTCAGGGCAATGCGGCCCTATAGAAGATTTGTCCTTATCTCCTGGGCTTACTCCTCCATCCTATGGCCAACCAAACCTTTTAGTTACCTCTATAATAGCACTTCTTGCTGCATGAAAAAAATTAGAACTTATTGTGCATGCATCTCACTACAGATGTATTAGTATACATTAGATGTATACTTTTTGCATCAGGGACAATTTTTCTTTTTCCTTATAACAGAACTTGTGCGTTTACGGAACAATCATGCATAAAGTACAGGATTCCCATATACCGCTCTGTTATTAACACCTTGCAGTGGTATGGATCATTTGTTACAATTGCTGAAAGCACATTTTAATAATTTTATTAAACTATAGTCCATAGATTAACTTAGGGTTTACTGTTTGTATAGTGCAGTTCCATGGTTTGTTTGTTTTTTAATTTTTATTCTGTTACCATAAATCAGACCTAACATTTCTCCCTTTAACCACATTCAGATGTATATTTCAGTACTATTAATCACATTCACAACGCCGCACCATCATCACCACCACCATCCACCACCAAAACATTTCCATCATTCCAAACAGGAATCCTGTATATTTTAAACCTTAACTTCCCTTTACCTATCCCCATCCCATCCCCTGGTAACCTATATTCTAGATTCTATGAGTTTGCTTATTCTAATTATTTCATATCAGTGTGCTCTTAAAATAGCTGTCCTTTTGAGGCTGGCTTATTTCACTCAACATGATGTCTTCAAGGTTCATCCATTTTTTGACGTGTAGGAGGCAATGTTTTAATCAACTTTAGATTCTTACCACTGAGTACAGTGCCAGAGATGTAGTAAATGTGTAGTCAGTGAAGGGAGAGTTCTTTGTCAGATGGCTGGTTTTGATATAAAAATGAATAAAAGGCATATGAATGGGAACAACCAGCAAGATGGCGGCAGAGTAAATAGCTCCTAGAATCAGCTCTGCTACAGGGCAGTTAGTAATCACCCAGAGCTATCTAGAGCACTTGTTTGGGGGCTCCAGGAGACCAGAAGTGCATCCTGAGAAATCCTTGAAAGAATGGAAGGAGGACACTGCCCATCTACAGAGAAGATTCATAAGTAGAGCCCTCCTCGTCCCGGAGGCCGGTGCCCATCCTCCACTGGAGGCACAAGCCGCCTTGGGAGCTGTTCCATGGCTGGAATTGGAAACTCCACTTCCCAAAAACGGGGGAGGAAGAGACGGTTGGGCACCAACTTAAGCTGCTGATGAGTAAATTCGGTGGGCTAAGGTGTAATCCTAAGAACAGCTAAAGTTTGAACCAGTCCAAGTCAGAAAGAGGCCAGTAGCCACCATCTTAACTCCACGCCTGACACAAGGGGAAGCGGGCCTGACTGAAAATCACAGTGCTGTTAGGGACCGGCTTCTTACCACCTAGATCAGATTGCCACTCTAGCCTAAGTTCCAGGCCCACCTCTAACAGGGAGGAAGTTGGCGTGTCCTGTAACAGCCTATCCAGGTAACTGCAGGTACTTTTAGCTGGCACAGACTGAATACTCAGAAGTCTACCGGGGCAACTGCGGTCATCTTGGACCTGCACTGCATAGACTGCTGCCCACACCTGCAGCTCCATCCGTGCCCCAGGCAGGGGGAAAAGGGCCATGAAGCTTCATCAGTTTCTCTGGGCAACTACAGTGTAGGCCTGCATGAGTTGGATTAGTCCACACAGCTGTGGCTCTGTCCCTACCCCTGGCAAAGGAGAAAGTTGGGAGAAGCTTCATTGTCCTTGGCACAATGAGGGCAGCTTGAACCTCCACAGGCTATAGCACAACTAAATCCTTGGCTCCTACTACCCAGCCAGCAAGGAAAAAAGGTCAGAAAGCCCTAAACTGAAGAGAAAAACTACACCCAGAATAAATACTCTAGTAAGGCAGATGCCAAGACACCAACGAAGAATTACAATCCACACCAAGAAACAGGAAGATATAGCCCAGTTAAAGGAACAAGATAGGCCTCCAGATGGCATAAAGGAGTTGAGACAACTAATCATAGATGTTCAAACAAATCTCCTTAATAAATTCAATGAGATGGCTAAAGAAATTAAGGATATTAAGACACTGGATGAGCACAAAGAAGAATTTGAAAGCATACATAGAAAAATAGCAGATCTTATGGGAATGAAAGTTTCCATAAATGAAATTAAAAATACACTGGAATTATATAATAGCAGATTTGAGGAGGCAGAAAAAAGGATTGATGAGCTTGAAGAAATGACCTCTGAAAGTGAACATACAAAAGAACAGATGAAGAAAAGATTGGAAAATCTTGAACAAGATCTCAGGGAACTAAATGACAGCAAAAGACATGCAAATATATGTGCCATGGGTGTCCCAGAAGGAGAAGAGAAGGGGAAAGGAGCAGAAGGAATATTTGAAGAAATAATGGTAGAAAATTTCCCAACCCTATTTAAGGACATAGATATCTATATCCAAGAAGCATGACGTGCTCCCACCCAAAAAATCCAAATAGACCAACTCCAAGACACATACTAATCAGAATGTCAAATGCCAAAGACAAAGAGAGAATTCTGAGAGCAGCAAGAGAAAAGCAATGCATAACATATAAGGAATACCCAATAAGATTAAGTGCTAGTTCCTCATCAGAAACCATGGAGGCAAGAAGATAGTGGTGTGATATATTTAAGAAACTGCAAGAGAAAACTTCCAGCCAAGAATCTTATATCCAGCAACATTGTGTTTCAAAAATGAAGGAGAGTTTAGAATATTCACAGATGAACAGAAACTGAGAGTGTTTGTAACCAAGAGACCAGTTTTGCAGGAAATACTAAAGGATGTGCTACAGCCTAAATAGAAAAGACAGGAGAGAGAGGCCTGGAAGAGAGTCTAAAAATGAAAATTATATTAATAAAAGTAATTAAAAGTATCAAAAGAGTGGTGAAAATAAAATATGACAGATAAAATTGAAATATTCGGGAATAAACTTAACCAAAGATGTAAAACACTTGAATTCAGAAAACTACAATTCATTCTTAAAAGAAATAAAAATAAGACCTAAATAATTGGAAGAACATTCCATGATCATGGATTGGAAGACTAAATATCATTAAGATGTCAATTCTACTCAAATTGATGTACAGGTTCAACACGGTCCCAATAAAAATTCCATCAGCATTTTTTAAATAAATGGAAAACATGACTAACAAATTTATTGGGAAGGGTAAGGGGTCCTGAACAGCCAGAAACAATTTAAAAAGGAAAACAGAAGTTGGAGGACTCTCATTTCTGTACTTTAAGTCATATTACCTAGCTACAGTGGTAAAAACAGCATGGTACTGGCATAAAGACAGACACATAGACCAATGGAACAGAACTGATAGTTAAAAAACAGACCCTCACATCTATGGTCAAGTGATTTTTGACTAGCCTGTCAAACCCACGCAGCTGAGGCAGAACAATCCATTCAACAAATGGTGCTGAGAAAACTGGATATCCATAGCAAAAGAAGGAAAGAGGACCCCTATCTCACATCTTATACAAAAATTAACTCAAAATGAATCAAAAACCTAATTATAGAAGTAAGATCCTTAAAGCTTCTAGAAGAAAATGTAAGAAAATATTTTTAAGAACTGGTCATAGGTGGTGGATTCTTAAAGGAGATTAGAGGAGGACTGAGATGGACTACTGATATTTAATGTTTGTAGAAGTTTTAATTAGCTTTATTCTAAAAGTGTGGAAATGTACATGGTTGAGAGTAACACATTATAGTAACAGCTAGTTTATAAATGGGGATGTGGCTGAAAATGGTAATCTGGGGATGTAAATGCCAATTGACAGAAAGCTAGAGAATAATCTAGAGACTGAATAGCACAGTAAACCCAGAGGTGGATGAGAATTGTGGTTGATGGTACAGATGCAAGAGTGTCCTTTGTGAGCTAGAGCAGATGTACATCACTATTGCAGGGTCATGGGAATGTGGAGAAACATGGGAAAAATACAACTGGAGTGACCTATGGACTGTGGTTAACAGTAATAATGTAATATTCTTGCATCTATGCCAAAGATGTACTTACTGTGTTGATAGTGGGGAGTATGGAGAATGTATGCCAAATATATGCTGTGGACCTGGTAGTGATAAGATGATATTATTTCATGGTCTGTAACAAATGTTCCACCATGGTGTGGTGTGTTGATAGAGGGATATTGTTTGGGAATTCTGCACATGTGCATGATTGTTTTGTAAGTTTACAACTTCTGTCATAAAAATATATTTAAAAAATAATAATAGGGTGGGTTGGGGGAAAATACACCAAATGTAAGATAAGGGCTATAATTAGTAGTAAGATTTTGACAATATTTTTTTCATAATTTGTAACAAATGTCTCACGACAATGCTAGGTGTTGGTGGAGGGTTGATGTATGGAAACCCTGTATGATGTTATGAATGTTTGCTTTGTAAGTTCACAACTTTTACTATACATTTATTGTTTATGTATGTTCATGTATAAATGATATAAAAATAATAATAATATGGTGGGTTGGTTGGAAAATACTTTGGTTAGTAATATTTTGAGGATGCTCTTTAGTCATTAGTTAAAAATGTTTAACAACAATGCAAGGTATTGAGGTATGAGAGCCCTGTATGATGTTATGTATGTTTGTTTCGTAAGTTCACAACTATCTCTATACACTTATTGTTTATGTATGTTCATGTATGAATGATATATGTCAATAAATTTTTTAAAAAGCATATAAATGCTTGGACTCCAGCCTCCAAAAAAAATGAATGAAAGGTTAAACAGTAGAAAACACTAGAATCAATGAAGCTTTCTCAGTGAAAAAAGTTATGATTCTAATATTTGGCTATGAATTGGAGTTATGGGGGTTTTTTGGTAAGGAAAGTTTAAAACAATATATTTTCACTGTTTTTCCAATTTTTCTATGTCTATTATGTGTTAGCATTAATGATAAATGCATAACAAAGATTGTATTAAGTTGGATAACACAAAAGTACATCTATTTACATTGCTTTGTCGAAGATTATCCATAAATTTTCTTATGTAACTCATAAATTATTTGTTAATGCTCTCATTTTGTTTGCGAGGCATTGTTTGGGTCATGAAGCCACAGCTTTTTAGGGCATTTTCATCATCAAGATATTGGCTAAACAAACTGAAATCTAAAATAGGCGAATCATGGTTTTCTGCATCCCCAGCCTGCACATATTGGGTTCATTTTGCCCTCACATGACTGAGTTAGTGAGCAATGTTCAATAATTATATCATTTTCATAAAAATCACATTGTGAATACCTTATGTAGTGTAATCCTAGTTTTCTCCGTATTTATGCTTGAAATAGGCCGTAGCTTATTGCCACTTTTATTAGGTACAAAAATGCTGTGTGGCAGCCAAAACAAGTGAAGAGATAACACGGCTGAATTATGAGGGCACCTATTCTTTTTTAAAACCAAGAATAAGATTATTGATTCTGATAACCTCCAGCATTCTTTTAAACAGATAATATTGGCTCAGGATAATAAAATTCTTGTCTTTTGAGTTTCTTAACAATTTATCCTGACAGTTGTCTATGATGTTCCTGTATTTCTTTTGCCTCCTAGGTATGCATATGTTCCATTAATTTTATGCTATCTACTACCCTATTACATTTAGGCATTGCATATTCTACATTTCTTGGCATGTGAATTGGGTCTATCAAATCTAATTACTTGTGAATTGTTGAGGGAAAAATGTAATGGTATAGCTATAAAGTTTTTCAAAATTTTAATTTTCAATATCTCTATATCATTTGTAGTATTCTTCATAGATATTGATTATGATGTTTAGTGCATAATAAAATCAAATAGGTGTCATTTACCCTTAAAAGCAATCAATAGTAATCTAATTCCAGGGTTAAATTACTCAAATGATATAACTCTCATGGTATAGATTATTATTCATATTCTTCAAAGATTCATGTTTAAATTTAATCCACCTTCATTAGCTGGTGCCATGGAAAACTAGGTGAGCTTAAATGAGATCTAAGAGGTGCCACAGTTCATTTATTTTGGGGAAACAGCTCAGTTAATATATTTATGTGTATATTGCATTTGTGTTTAGTAATACAAAATTCAGAGATTTTGAGGTAGAGGATAAATTACTGAGATATGAGAGAAAAGTACATCAGATAACTAGACATTTCCTTCCTCCATTCATATTTTATCTTTTTGTGTTTATCATAAGCTTGCTTTCAATTTTCAAGTCTTTTGTTATAATTCAAATGAAACAAGGTTTCTATGAGAGAAGTAACAGAATTGAACATTTAACGCCTCAGATGGCTGAAAATGATACAATTATTCAGGGTTTAAAAGAAATGGTCTTTAAACATAAAGCTGGCATAATTCAATATGCCTGCACTATTCATCTATTTGCCTAATTAAATCCTGGTTCTAACAAAGTGCTTAGAAAACAGAACTCGTATGGAAGACATTCTTTTTTGAAGAAAGCTCACAATCTGGTCTTGAGTCACATTGTTTGATCAATGTGTAACGAGAGACAGGCCTCTTGCTATTTTATCAATGAGAGAGGAATACAGTTGTAAAATAACATCATCTAGTTGGAATATGACATTGCAGGAATTGAAATAAGTAGGGGCAGGTGTTGGGGACAGAGGACCACTTCTGTGTTATTGCTTTCCAACGGTGCTAAATTCCACTGGAAATTGCGTTTTGATGTATACACAAAACACACTCATATTTGAAAGGAATTTTGCACACATCCCTGTGGCAAACCACATCTAATTAAGCCACTTCACATTTGTGAATGAGAAATTTTTAAAAAGCTGAAATTGCTTTCTCTGTCAATTAGAACTTGTTGGGGGGGGGTCCCTCTTTTTCATGTAGTTGAGTAATTATATCATTGCTGATGTTAGAGGATATGCTGTTTAAAGGGTTCTTTATGTTTCTGTCTTGCAGACACTTTTCATGTCTTTCTTCTAAATACATGTGCCCTGGTGTACCTGCTGTCATGAGCACCTTGCTGGCGAATATAAATGCTTTCTATGCTCACACAACAGTTTCAACAAATATACAGGTTTCTGCTTCAGATCGATTTGCTGCTACCAATTTTGGGGTAAGTACTGTTTTTTAAACTTTAAAATTCCTAATAGTTATATTTTCAAAAGACTTGATTCAAGATATTTCTGGAATCTTATTGGCTAAGGGGCATCTTAGGAAATATCTTCTAGTGTAATGGGCTGAAGCTCAAAGTTCATTTGACAAGTTTTCAGTGAAATATCTATTTGACAGTCAATAGAAATATTCATTAGATTCAATCTCCAAATCTGATTCAATCTATATATATGGATGACCTTTCCCAATAGGAGGAAAATTGACATTTTGTAGGGAATTCTTCCTGTATACAAATTTGAGATTCACAACTTCAGATATTATTCTGTGGTAAACATGAGCTTAGTTGCCTTCTCTGGAGCCTTTGGACTCCATTCACACTTCCTATTGGTTCCTCCTGGTAGTGGTGGCTAATGGTACATCTCTAAGTAAAATGTAATAGGTGTATAAAGAGCCTAAGAGAGCTATCTGTACCTAATTAAGGCTGCCCACCTGAATTAATCCAAAGGCTCAAGAACATATTGAAAAGTCAGTTTTAGAAAAAGGTAGGGTCCTAAAGAGTCTCAAGAATTTATCTATTGCACTTGTCACTGGAACTCATTCTCTACAACTTTAATCAAATTGAAATCATCTAGACAGCGAATAAAGACATATATTAAAAATAATTCCAACAAAGTGATAAGGATGTAAAGTAAGAGACAAAATCAGTGGAGATGTAGAAAAAAGGATAAATTACAGAGCTATTCAGGCACAGAATCAACAATCATGTGGGTATGGACAGTAATGAAAAGAGGAAGGCACCTACAGAGTCCCACATTTCTGGCCAGAGCTGCTCGGTGGGTCATAGTGCTATTCAATAACCTGTGAGGCAGATATTTTTATTTTTATTTTTTTTCACGTAGGAAACTAAGATCCATTGTAGGAAAAGTGATTTTCATAATACCCTAGTTATTTTTTCCACCAGACTTCCAAATTGGTTAACAGAATAGGTTTTTGTCATTGAATACATTGTTAGAAATAAAATTTCAATGTGTTTACAATACAGTAGAAACGTTTAAGATGTGGTCTCTGTAGTAAATTAGCAAATAGAAAGGTGTAAACACAGTATGAAAACAAAATGTGCTGCTGTGTTCACTCTTTTCCCATCCTACTCACCTAAAGAGAAACAATGCATGTGTGAGGTGTGTGAGGGGGTTTGAGTTCATATGAAAATTTAGCTGTTAGTTGGCTATTCCTTTCAGACATCCAAGCCTCAGTGTCTCAGTCAGCTTAATAAATCTTGCTTTAACATTTATCTCAAATTTAAGATGAAGATCAAAGGAGATAAAAGATGCAAAGCTAGTTTGTAAAAGTTGAACATGCTCTATAAATATAAAGTATGAGGATATGATCTCTTCTGGCCTAACTACAGTATAAACAATCCACTATCAACTACTTTTGTTAGAGAGATAAACTCTTATAGGAGCTGAAACCAAAGTGCTCTCCCTAACCAGCTCAACAAAATACTATTACAACCAAATACCAGATCATAGAACAGTTTTCCTATAAAGCCTATTTCAGTGACAGTATTCACTGTCTTGGGATTTTACCTTAACATAAACCATTCTGTATTGTGATATTGTTTTCTTCTAATGTTCTGCCTGGGTACATTGTAAAGAATAAACCAACTATGTGGAACAGTGATCTCTGAGAAGGAAGATGTGTTTATATGATTAATGTCCATCATAAAAGCTTCCTGAAGGAAAATTAGATAATATGCTCCTTTACTTCGTGCCAACCCAAAGAAGAGAACCTAGATTGATTTCAGTATATTTCAGTGTTTCATTGGCAACATGGTCATAACAAATTGCATTTTGTAGATCCAATAACTTATTTTATTGTAGGGTAAGTGTATTAGTCAGGGTTCTCTAGGGAAACAGAATGAACAGGAGATATCTGTAAATAGTATGAGGTTTTATAAGAGTCTCTCACGTGACTGTGTGGATGCACAAGTCCAGGTTCTGCAGGCAGGCTGCAAACCAGGGGCTCTGATGAAAGTTCAATGAAGTTCATTCATGAGTTTCAGGGAGATGTTGTCCAAAGACGAGCTGGGAAATTCTCTCTGAATGCTGAAATCACTTCCCCTTTTAAGGCATTCAACTGATTGGATAAAGCGCCACTCATTGCCAGGGCAGTCTCCCTGGTTGATGCAGATGCAATCAGCTAATCTATGCAGTAAACTCGCTGATGACTAAATCCCATAAATGTCTTTTATTACAATTATCCCAGTGCTTGCTTGACCAAACAACTGGGCACAATTACCTGTCCAAGTTGATATATTAGCCTAACCATCATAGTAAGAAATATTTCTTCAAACTATATCTTGGTAAACTGGTAATTTAGTATATGAATTTGGCTATATTCTTCTCTACCTATTGAAAATAATGCTATTTGCTGGGTCAAATATTTCCATATGTAATGACTCCCACTTCCATATTGGAACCCTAAAGTTTTATTCATCTGACTACTAAAGTTGAAACTGTCACTTGGGACTCAATCATACCATTACATTGGCCTTTCTTTATCCTACTCAAAGATATAACTCAGTCATTTTGATTTCCCAAAATATAAACCAATGGAAAAAGCTTTGTTAACTATAATCATTGTAAAACAAACAAAACTCTAAGCAAAGAAAACCATTAGTCTGATAAAATTCATATGTTTTATATACAAATATTATTTGAAGTCATGTTATGGATTAAAAAGTGCTCAAGAATCAGGTGAGAGAAGAGAAGAGGGGCAAGCCAAGTTTGCTGAGGAGAAAGGGTTAGATAGGACAAAAAATGATCATAAAAAATATGATATTGTGAAAGGTGAGAGAAAACAATTTTGAGAAAAAGGGAGTATAACATTGTCAACTGTTATAAAAAGTTCAAGTAAGATGGAGAAATAAATGATCCCATTGGATTTGGCAATTATGAAGTCATTATACAGTGGAGCAGTTGAGGCTGAAGTTCAATTTCATGGGGTTGTTCAGTGAATGGGATAGATGAATATTTGTATAAATTAGGGTCCATTCATTCACTAAAATATAATGCAATCATTAAAAACCAGCTTCTATCTTTCTTGCAGTTGGGAAGCTGGGAAATCAGGAGGCTGCCTCCTTTGTCATGTAACTGTCATTTCCAAACTACAAAGCTAGTGACAGGGCACTGAAAACTGAATGTCTCCAAGACTATATGTAGCAGCAGGAAAAAAAGCCAAGGAACAGGAAGTTGGCCTCCACCTCATGTCTGCTTTTCAAATGTAGCAGTGCAAGATAGGCAGAAACTAAGATCATTGCAGAAACCTAACTACAAGGAGTTTGGGATATGTGATATTTAGTTTCCCAGACTCTGAAATATAGGAAGACACAATGAAGAAAGGAGTGATTAAATCAGTGATTGGTATTGAACAGAGGAATACTAGATGAAGATTAGTGAGAAGGCTGGGATACTGGTACTGGCAAACCAAGCAATGTATTCAGATAGTGGTTTAGAAAAAAAAAAGTGATGTGGCAAAGGAGAGAATGGATTTGGGAAAGACTTTGGAGGGAGTTATTTCTATATGTCTTGCCAATTGATTAGTTCTGGGCAGGGATGAACCCAGGTTTTGTGCTGTGTGGACCTTATGTAATTTGAGATGACCCTCTTTAAGAAGAACACAAAATTGTCAGAAAATTTTTACATAAAATTAACATTTATTTATGATGATAAAATAAGTCAATGAATTATAAATTATTATAATTTGACAAATGCCATACACTTTACAAAAACCAACATAATACATTAATTAACTGGTTGATATACCTTGATAATATTTTACCTACAGTTCTTGGCTGCAAATTCTTTATTCACTTCTCATATGACAACAATTCTGAAATATCATTTTCTATAGAAAAAGAAAAGGAAGATTATCCAGTCTTTTATCTGGCATATTGATCAAATTTGCCATCATGAAGGTTCCTTCATCTTCACAACTCATTGATAATGGCATGTACATCTTAACGACTTTTGGCAAATTTGGAAAAAAAATTATTGTTTCTTTCATTTCTGAACTATAACATCAATGTTTTTCAAGTTTTCTTATGAAGTGACTTTTAAATACTCTGAATTGCTGACATGTGTTAATCAGTTTGCCATTGATGTCATCACTGTAGTATTTTATAATTTTATAGTGTCTTGATCAGTATCAGTATTAATCTCAAATCAATAAGAAATGTAAATATATTTTCAGTATATTCCTATGGTTCATAGTAACTGAATTATCAAACAATCCATTAGCCTGTGCCTTACTTCTATTTGAAATGTATATTTTACTCTTAACCAATTGCTGCTTTTGGTCTGATCTGGGGAGAAAATTGGCATAATGTGCTAGTCCATGTCAGAATAATTTTTATCTTCCTCTTACAAATTTTATAAAAACATCAAACCATGTAAATCCACTCCTGGCTGTTGGAGGTAGACAGGGAGAAAGAAAGAAGAATCAAAGAGAGAAACTGAGGATGACACAGAGGTATTTGTTCCCCTTCCTTACAAGAGGATCCTGGGTAAGCTTCCTGAGAATAGCCTTGTGGAGGGGCAATTACCTCCCTGTTTTAATTTACTAAGTCTGTTCAAACAAATACCATGAAGTTGGTCAGGTTAAACAATGGTGACTTATTTGTTTACAGTTTGAGGCTGGGAAAAAGTCCAAACCAAGGCACCACCAAGGTGATGCTTTCTTGCTGAAGACTGGCATTCTGGGGCTGGCTGCTGGCAATCCTTGGTCCTTGGCTCCTCTGTCACATGGCAATGCACATGGCAGCCTCTTCTGGCTTCTCCCTTCTCTTCTAGTTTCCATGAACTTTCAGCCTCTGGCTGTTCCCTCTGTGGCTTTCTCTCTGTCTGAATTCCATTCTACTTATAAAGGACCCCAGTGATAGGATTAAGACCCATCCTGATTGGGCTGAGCCACATCTCATCAAAAGGTCCTACTTACAATGGGTTCACACTCATAGGAATGGATTAAATTTAATCCATTTTTTTTTCCCCTAGGGTACATACAATTTCAAACCACTACACTTCCCTAGTCAAATCTACCCACTGTTCGTGGGCCAAATCTGGCCCACCCACTATTTTTGTATGAACCATAAGTTAAGAATCTTTTTTCACATTTTAAGCTACTTAGAAAAAGACAAAAGGATATTACTTTGTGATACATGAAAATTATATGAAATTTAAATATGTGTCTGTAAATCACCATGCCTATTCCTTGCCTATTTTCTATGGCTGCTGTTACACTACAATGGCAGAGTTGAATAGTTGTGCCAAAGACCACAAAGCTGAAAATATTTACTATCTGGCCCTTTATAAACAAAATATGCTGCCTGCTAGTCTTGAGTTATTCTAATCAACTCTTTAGACCTAAATTTTTGATAACTGTTAATGTTTAGCATAACTATTATTGGTTTGCCTTCTACCACACAGATGTGGTCCTTACCTAATGCAAAGAACTGAATAATGCGACAGTTTCAGGCATTATGACATGCTCCTCAGAGCAAACAATTTTTAATTACCCAGTCTTTTGTTATTCCTCCAAGGACTCCATACAAGCAGCAGGCCTCCTCTCCTTCTGCAAAGGCAGTATCAGTCTAGTTAAATAGAAATATGGTAAATAAAATTAAATTTCATGCTGTCCTGTTGTTTAAAGAATCTCTATGAAAATTCAATCAGCAGCACACTTTTAATTTCACATCAGCTGATATTATTTTGCATTTAATAAAAAGGGTGGCAGATGGGAATGGATTATGGTGTGTAGTTTCTTCTAGCTTCCTGCTCCACCATTCTTATCGTTTGTTTATCTTTTCATCTTATCGGCACCAGATGACTGCTTTGTCTTTCAGGATCTAATCTGAATTTTAAGTTGAGAAAAAGAGGAGAAAAACAAAAGGCAAAAGGGAAAAATCTGAATGATATATTTAACAAAGAATTATTGGCAAACACTAATATAAACACTGTCTTCCAAACATTCTTTTAAGATGTTTCCAAGTTATAATTCATTGATGATATGCTAGTTAAGTCTATCTACTTTACTGAGCATTCCCAGAGATGTCTGTGTACATCTCATTGGCTAGAACCATTCCACGTGGCCACCTCCAGCTGAGAAGAGGTCTGGGGAGGTAAGCATTTTATATTGGGCAAATTTTCCATCTGAAAGATATTTAGATACTATTAGTAAGTGAAGGTGGAAGAATGGATGTTGGGCAAGCAACCAGAAGCATCTGTCCCAGAATATATAGTAGAGCCATTGATTTTGGCCACAGTATGTTGACCAGGGTCACTTCAGCTGTCTTGATGATTTGTGAAGCACTGAGGTTAGATAAAGCATCTAGAGACAGAAATCAATCATGCTGATTTTTACTGTCTTCTGAATGATTAACTTTACTGTGGCCTGAAGTGATTATTTTAGTGACTTGTCATTTTTCTGTTTTGTATGAAACCTACTGTCATGCAGGGATGAGGGATGGGGAAATGGAAAGGGGCAGCACAGATTGCCTCCTCCCTGGGGAGAGAACTCTAAGATATACAATTCACTTATATTCAGAATAAAGCATCTTCCTGCCCAACAAGAGTACAAGCTTCTGGACGGCAAGGTTCATTTCCTGTGCTCCTTCCTTGATTCCACGGGGGCTAACACAGATACTAAAACTTTCTTGACTGATGTGCAAACCTGATGAAGGCAGTTTACTCTGAAAATTGGGATTTCAAATTAGGAATAATTCATCAACTCCTGTTAATATTCAGCTCACTCCATCATGAGCAGTGACTCCAAGAACAAGAATTATATACCCCATAAATCTAACTCATAAATGAAACTACTAAGAAAACTTTTACCAGTATCTTCCAAAGTGTTATTTGGTGTTTACAGAGTATTAATGTAGGAAGAGAGAGACCTTTACTGTCATTTAATTCCACCCTATCTTTTTTGTTGTTGCTACTTTTTTATGGAAAACTGAGATTCAGAGTGTCGAAATGTCTACCTATAGGGTTTGTGTATGTGGTTTTGATGTTTTTCTTTTGTTTGTAATTAATCTGTGCAACTTAACCTTATACTTGTGAGCAAAATTCCTTATTTTCAACATCTTTAAGTCTTTCAGTGGCTAGTTCCATGCTAACACATCATCAGAGGGAGCATTGGTATTTTGTACTCTTTTTAGCCATAAATCGTAAACATTTTTTAAAAGCAATTGAGAGCAAGATCCAAGATAGTAGAGTAGGGAATGGTAGGCTGCAGTCTTCCTCTAGAAACTGAAGGAAGGCAGGCAGGTTTGCCTGGCATAAGAGAAGAAGCAGGACCACGAGGGTGATCAGAGAGAGTGGTTGGAGAGGGGGTCCCAGTCAGCTCCAGGAGAGAGGGAAGCAGGGAGAAGGTTCATCAACCAGAGGGACCAAGGTGCCCAGAAGCCTAGGGCAGAGGGGAACTGTGGTGCAAACAGGTGTGCTGCCGGCACTTGTCATGGGAGGGGAACCACGGGGTAACTGGGAGTGCTGGCTGGCACCCAGCTGGCTCACGGGGAGAGGGGAGTGGGGAATGTCTGCTAGGACAGGTGGACCAGACCTCAGTCAGTTCCGGGGAAGATGAAAACCCTGGGTCAGTGCCTGTGCAGCTCCAGGGAGAGGGGAGGGGATAGGTGATCAGGCAGGCTGACATGCACCTAGCTGGCCCTGGGCGAGAACAGAACCAGTGGAGTGATTGGGTGGGCTTACAGGTACCTGGAGGAGCAGGAAGGTGGGAGAGTGAGTCAGTGATCTGTCAGGCACCCAGCTGGCTCCATGGGGAAAGGGAGCCACCGGGCAAGCAGTCTCAAGGAGGGGAGCCTAGACAGAGGTGGGTTTTTTTTTTCTCTACGTTTGGGTACCTTATCTGGAGAGAGGCAGGCCACGGGGGTCATTGATTGATGGACAAAAACAGCCTGAGACAGTTGCTGGTGGTGCTGGTTGCCTGAGAGGGAGGCCTGTGTGTGTGTGTGTGTATGTGTGTGTTTCTCTTATTTTCTTTCTTTCATTTCTTCCCTATTCCTTTTTTTTTCTTTCTTTCTTTCTTTCTTTCCACCTTCTGTTTTGTCTTTATATCTTTCTTCTCTTCTCATTTTTCTGGTCTTTTACTTTATTTTATTTTTTCCTGTCTCTTTTTTCACATTTTTTTATTTTTTATGATTTTTCACACATTTTTTATGGCTTTATTATTTTTTTAATTTATTGAAGTATATCACTCATACATGAACATACATAAACAATAAGTGTATAGTAATAGTTGTAAACTTACAAAACAATCATACATAACATCATACAGGGCTCTCATACATCACCCTACCATAAATACCTTGCATTGTTGTTAAACATTTTTAATTAATGATTAAAGAGCATCCTCAAAATATTACTACTAACCAAACTATTTTTCCCCAAACCACCCTATTATTATTATTATTATTTTTATATCATTTATACATGAACATACATAAACAATAAGTGTATAGTAAAAGTTGTGAACTTACACAGCAAACATTCATAACATCATACAAGGGTCCCAGACATCAACCCTCCATCAACAACTTGCATTGTCATGAGACATTTGTTACAAGTTATGAATGAATATTGTCAAACTCTTACTGCTGATATTAGTCCTTATCTTACATTTGGTGCATCTTTCCCCAAAGCCACCCTATTACTACTTTTCAAATGTATCTTTATGACAGAAGTTGTAAACCTACAAAACAAGCATGCACATGTACAGAATTCCCAAACAACATGCCTCCATCAACACACTACACTGTGGTGGGACATTTGTTACAGATTATGAGATAATATCATCAGATTATTATCAGGTCGTTAGCATACATTTGGCACACTTTTTCTATACTCCCCCATTATCAACACAGTACATCTTTGGCATAGATGCAAGAATATTGCATTATTTCTGTTAACCACAGTCCATAGGTCACTTCAGTTGTATTTTTCTCATGCTTCACCACATTCCTACCATGTTTCAATAGTGATGTATGTCTGCTCTAGCTCACAAAGGACACTCTTGCATCTGTACCATCAACCACAATTCTCATCCACCTCTGGGTTTACTGTACTATTCAGTCCCTAGATTTTTCTCTAGCTTTCTGTCAACTGGCATTTACATCCCTAGCCTACCATTTTCAGCCACATCCCCATTTAAAACCAGCTGTTACTCACTAATGTGTTACAATCAACTCTGTACATTTCCACACTTTTATAGTAAAGCTAATTAAAACTTCTACATACAATATCAGTAGTCCATTTCAGTCCGCCTCTCATCTCCTATAAGAATCAGCCACCTACCACTAGGTCTTGAAGATATTAACCTACATTTTCTTCTAGAAGCTTTATGGTTCTTGCTTTTATATTTAGGTTTTTGATTCATTTTGAATCAAAAATAATTTTTATGCAATTTTTTTATACAAAAATAATTTTTGTATAAGGTGTGAGATAGGGGTCCTCTTTCCTTCTTTTGCTATGGATATCCAGTTTTCTCAACACCATTTGTT
>JAQZBX010051104.1:0-19445 GCA_029593785.1 Cabassous unicinctus | reverse complement strand
GGCATTAGGGGGAGGATGTGTCCATATCTATGTATCAGTTTCAGCCAGTCCATTCAGGACTCCAGCATATATTAATTAACATTTATTTTCCTAATATTTGAGAGTGCTTTTACCCCTTTCTTTATATGAATGTACTTTTCAATAGTTCCCATTGCTTATTTCCACTGAGAATCCATTCCATTAACTCTTGAGGATACCAGTGAAGTTACACTGTATTACCTTATGCAATAACCTCATGTTCAGTTTATTTATTACCCAAACACTGAAAATTGGTTTATAATAGACATCTGAGACCATGTTTTATTTCTGAATCTCTCCTAAATAAATTGCTTATGTTTATTGATAGCCAGTATCTATATTCTCCAAGGAATACCTGAAGTATTCAATTTGGCTCTTTTACCTTAGAATATGAATCTCTCCCCCATATTCAGCTTAGAGTATAATCGGACAAGTCGTGTAGTCTCAGGGAAAAAAGCAAACACATTCTTTTTGGTTCCTGTGAGGATATTTGGGATACACTCAAGAAGCAAATCTCCCATGGATCACATATGTCTACAAGCCTCTGAATGGAGAAACGACCATCATGTTCAAGGACCAATACTTGATTCTGGAATCATTGGAACTCAATGGATTCACACTGTTCTATTGCTTTGTCCAGAAATGTATATTTCTTACGAGAGAATGCACTTAATGGTTTTAGAGCTCTAGTGGAGCAATTTATTCTTCTGCTTGCTACTCATACCACTTTTTCTAAATCCTTCATCTGCTTTAACCCCTCCATTTTTGAGTTCCAAATATTTTCTCAAACTTATTCCACAAAGCACATATCCTTACTGCTACCTTTCATGCTACAAACCTCAAACATGTTAGAAAGATAAGAGTTTTTTTCCTCTGCATTCCTGAGTCATGTCTCCATTCTCTGTACAGTTAACACAGATTTTTAAATATATTTCAATTCCCTCAGAATCTTGTACTATTCTTCTTTCTCTAGTGGTTCCCTGAGAGCAGCCATGTTTGGCTGAATGAACACATTCCTTGGGATCAGAACTACACAGACCTGCTACTTTCTACAAATGTGGCCCTTGGGAAGTTTCAACTGCTTTGAGCATCTATTTCCTCTTCAAAAGGGTTAATAATGACTTTTATACCTCAGAATTGTTTTGAGGTGAAACAAAACAGTGTATATCATTTTTCAACTATAACACATTGTAGAAATCCTTGGAGTTCATAATTTAGTAACCCTTTATTTGTGCATTTATTCATTCATTCAAAAATATGTATTAAACTCTACACAATTTTCTTTTCAATCCAATACAAGTAGGTATTCAGGAGCCTGATATATTTCCTAGTCTGGAAGATTTTTGCTCACCAAAACTGAAAGTATTATAAGATAGTTTTTTTCTATTTTAATTAAAAGTCTATTTCATTGAAGATATTTTGCTCTTTTATAGTTTCATGACTAAAATAGAATTGAACAACAAAGGGTGAATGCTGTCCCTATGAACCTCCAGGCAATAGTGTGGGGAGTTTGGTAAGCCTCTGAAGAAAGGGTTGTTATGCACCTAAAATATCTGGATTCAGTGGACTCCAAAACTTATGAAGGAGGACCAATCTATAAGAGTGATTTGTAAGTATTAGAAGAGACATTTAGGTGGGATGAGTGAGCAATGCACCTTATTCAGCACTTATAGATGGATAGATACTTTATGCTATATTATTTACGGAAATTTTGCATAACTTCTGGGAGAAGAAGGAATCCCAGTAATGCCTGAGAAAGAGTTTATCCAGAGCCCAGAAAGATACGGGGTCAGACAGATATAGTTATTAAAAAATAAAGTGTTCATTTCCATATGTTTGAGTTTTTGACTCATCTATGCATACAATACAAACATAACATATGTCCTTCAACATTAGACTTGTTTCTTTGGCTTCCAGGCACTTGTCAGGCTTAGATTATCAAATGACATTACTTCCTTTTGATGGCTTTTGAGGATCGCTTATGCTGGTTTACAGTGAATTTCAGGATAAGCTGCCAGTTTGATGGACTCTTTGCTCTTGGTTATTTCTTAAGCCAAAATGTTCCATAACCATTTAATACAAAACTGCATTGTCATGAAATATAATCCTTTTGAAAACTAAAAAAGGGAAATACTGAGGATACATTGTTTAATAGAAGAAAAAAAAAAGGAGAATACAAAGCTGGATAAAAAGAATGATGCCAAGTTTTTGGTAGTAGAAGTGGTAGGTGGTAGTGGTAGTGGTGGTGATGGTGGTGGTGTGTGTGTACCGGGATACGTAAGGATAGAGAGACAGGGGATTATAAAAATTATTCTCTCTGAGTGTAAGGTTTGTGCTTATAGTCTTACTTTCTTCCTTATAGTCTCTATATTTTCTAAATTTTCAACAATAAAGATGTATTGCTTTTTTTAACCAGCACAATCAATGAATGTTTTTTTGCAGTTCCCTTATGACACTTTTCTCATGTTATCTCCCCTTCGGTAGTCAAAGAACAATTGGTTACCAAATACCAGGAAATTAACACAATTATCACCAGCTGGCTAGCTGCTAGGAGTAGTTACTGGGCTGTAATACACCCAGCATGGGATAGAAAACCTTGAAGGAATAAAGTTGAAGATTAATCAAACTTGAAAAATTAGCTTCCTAGGAGAATATATATCAAGATGATTTATTCACTGATTACTGGGAAACATTCCTGAAAGCCCCTTTATAAGGATTTCAGAAGCAGCACCATTTTAAAACAGACTGCTGATACTCTAAAGAGTAGAAATTTCACATACTTGAAATAACTTTTAGTTCTAACTAACAATGAAATATCTTATTGGCTGCAAGGTAACCATGATATTTGTATATAAGCTATCCTTTACTTCATAGACATTGTGTTCAAGTGCACAAAGGACAAGACTGGATTTCATGTTGGCTTTATAAAGATAGAAAACATATAATCCTTCTCTCTAAATTCCTTACCATCCAAGCAAGTAGACTGACCTATACGTTAATTGCTGATGTGAAAGCATGTATGTTGATTTTAAGGTTTCGAGGAGATGCAATAAACAGAACTCCCCTACTCCACTCAAATTCTGATCAAGCTAAAAGACAAACAGAATGTAAGACAGAAATAAAAAATCAGAGAAAACACTTGTATTTGTGGACAAATAGACTTCCTTATGTTGAACCATAAGTAAAGAAATTTACCCATCTTGTTAGAGGTAGACCCAATGTAGGCTTTCATCTCAGAGAAAGAGGCTGCCACTGCAAAACTGTTAACAAGAGAAACAGAGCAGAAAGCATGCTCTCTTTGTGCAGAGTTGCCCTACAGCATCTGCATCACCTGGGAATTTGTTAAGAACGCAACTTTATGGGCCAACCCTTGGGCTACTGAATTAAATCTTTGGGGATGGGATTCAGAAATCTGTGTTTTAAGTACCCCTAACCAGGATGTGGACTCAGTTTGAATATCACAGCATTAAAGTGACAAGAGGTGGGTGGAGCTGAACTATTCAAGCACATTTTCTCTTTCCAAACCCCACAATCAAATAATTGTCTCCAAATTTGTGAGGAGAAGTAAAGTGAGTGAGCAGGAGTAAGAGAGAGACTAGGAGTGTTACACTACTGGAGCTTCCTCCAGATAGGTGGAACATCAAGAGTAGGAAAGAAGCATCTCCCCTTATGAATACTCTTTAGCAATTGTTTCTCTTTTAACGCAGTGGTCTTACATAGTAAGCCTATAGTTAAATAGGGGTTTGTCTGTCCCCTTTGATGGAGATTGGAAGAGAACCATGGCAGTTTGGTTCCCACTTACAAAAGGGCACCCCTCTCCCTTCCCAGCCATTGCGTGTTTTGGTACCCCCTGAGACTACTCTTTGACAGTGTAAATTTCGTTTCTCAAAATTTCTGAAATGATTTATTTAGAATGCCAGTTAGTTAAACTGGTTGAAGAAGTGTTTCCAATTATGACTGACTCCTACAAAATGAAAAGTTTAGAGCTAATACAGATCATTATGAAATGCTCAGACTATTTATAGACTGCTTTTGTGAATAAGAAGAAAATCTTCATTCTTAGCTCAATAACATTTTTTTTTTTGAAACTCAGTTCAAAGGATTTATCTAAAAGTCCAGCAGATATACATGCAAACCAAGCTTGAAGAAATTACTTGCATAATTTCAGCTATTGAACTACTTAGTCAGGTAACTACTATTTTCTTTAATCAGAGAAATGATTTATGGTACAAAATACTTTTACTGTTCAATAATCCATATGATGAGTAAAATTGTAAAATCTGGTGTTGTTTCTTTAACTGTATGAAACTGTACTGCCCAGACTTAAGGACCATCAACAATATTCAACCTGATGATTTTCTCCCTGTATACAAACTAATTACCATGGAGGACTATTTATTTTCTGTTCCATCTCTAGGGCTCTTTTGTACCTAAGGGCAAAAGTTCACTCTCACTTTTATTCCCCATATCAAACTATATCCACTTATGTTGTCCAACATAAACTATCCAAAATTCTGCAAATGAGATCAAATGCCAAAGTAGGATAGTACAATAATAATATACCAGCAGAAAGTCCCTATCTGGAATAAATTTCCTCTCATTTTTATATTCCAATGAATTAAAATATGAATATTAAATCCCATTGCACCAAAATTCAAATGAATTACAGCCTCAAATTAAATCTTGTCCTTTTTAAAGCAAAAAGCCTAAAGAAAAAAAATCCTTCCCAAACTTCTTATCCTGTTAGTTCTTAGACAGGGTTCTTTATTCTACTATGGAGTTGGAGCTCCTTCACAGCCACAGCATGGGAAACTTCCAGAGAAATGGGGTAGCTCTTTTAGGATCTCAGAACATGAATTTAAAGTGTCTCATATGACACACTTTAAAATTTCCAAAGAAATAACATGAGAAAATCCTATCATGCAGTATGACTTAAAGATATCTGACAGGTTCTTTACTAGAAAAATTAAATTTCTAAAAAAACATACTCCTTAATGCACTGTTAAATTTATAGGAACTTAGAAAAATCTCCAAGTCCCTGCCCTTCCACCCAAAATAAGAAAAACAACAACCCAAGCTAAAACCTGAATATGGAGTGGTTAATGGTGAGCGAATGTGGACAGTGGGAATGCCATAAGGGTAAATGATTGCCCAGACCAAATTACTAAACTTTAAGTTTCTTTTGAGAAAAAGGAGCTGAAATTATGACTCTTGCCTTAAGTCAGAATAAGACAGAACCCTTCTTTCCTTCAAGGAGAATATCTTCAATTCAGGTACTTGGGATTCCCACCTACTAAAATCAATCAGATATGAGTTCATAAACAAAGATGACCAAAACGAAGAAATAACAAAACAACAATAACAAGAAAACAAATTAAGAACTACTAAGACATCACATTTTTTCCATGAAGTATTATTTTAATTATCAGCTGTTGCATTAAACCACGTTGACATTTCATGGCTTAAAATAACCAATTTTATTTTACTCACAATTTTTGTGCATCAGGAATTTGGGAAAGTCTCAACTGGCTGGCTCATCTCTGACTCACTAAGTATCAGTTGGGGTTGCTATGACTGGAGGAGCTACTTCCAAGGTGTCTTCTTTACTAATATGACTGGTATCTCAAGGTCCCTTGATTTCTATCTCTCTGTCTCACTCCACATGGTGTCCCATCCTCCAAAGTCTTATTACTCTACTTGGGCTTCTCATAGCATGGTGGCTCCAGGATAATCATACTTCTTATATGTAGAGTTGCCAAATAAGAATACAGGACCCACTTACATTTGAATTTCAGGTATTTTTTAGCATGAAATGCCCCATATATTACTGGGACATACTTATACTAAAAAATATTATCAGCCTTACCTCCAAGAGGCAGCAAGCAAGGTTTCTAGGCCAGTTAAGGGCATTGATCTGAATTGAATCAGTGTCATTTCCCCCATAGAATATTGGTTAAAGCAGTCACAGTGTCCACCCATGTTTAAGAGTTAGAGAGATAAACTCACTTCTTGATGAGGTAATAGCAAGGTTACATTGCAGAAAGGCATGTGGGATGATATATATGGTTGCAGCCATCTTTAGAAAATATATTCTACCAGAAGAATAAAAATAGACATATAGGAGTGTAACATCATCAAGATGGCAGAAAAAGACTCTCAAGGGCTTGTCCCCACCCCAAAATCTTTAAGTAATAAGCAAGTACTAGCAGAACTATATTTATCAAAGTTGTGGAAAACAGATAAAGGGTTGCAGTAATAGAGTGAGCATGAAATGAAGAAAAACAGACCCTAATAATGGTAGGAAAATCTCATAGTGCCATTGCTGGCCCTTTACCCACCCCCTCCATGACTCCACACAGATCCATCCTACACTCCCAGGGCAGGTCCCTGGTTTCCAGGGCACATATGAGGGTGTATGTATGTCTATGTCACTCTGTCTTTTGGAAGCCTGGAGAACTAAATCAGGACACTCAACTCTAAATCACCATCCTCGATCTTGTCCCGCACACAGAAGCAGCTTACAGGTAGCTAAATCAGTACAAGAAACTGCCAAATTGAAGAGGCTTGGGGAAAAGGATTACCAGCTTTAAGGTATACAATAGAGCAAAGACTCTTTCATCGGGAGAAGAGGGGGCATTTGGACTGATGTAAACAAGGGAATTCCTAGGTCCTTATACTGATTTCCAGAACAAGATACATGCTCATAAAAACAAGGAAGGATGCCACAGAATTGCCTCATTGTTAGGACTGCCACACTTTGAAGGAAAAAACCTGCACAGACCAATCCATAAAGACTGAGAAAGATGTTATCTTTTACATGAAGCAAATGCTGACATGTTTGAAGGGAGAAATAGATGGTCCTGCATTAATAGTAGGAGAATTCATACATCACTTTCAATAGCAGATAGAACATCTAGACATAGGATCAATAAGGAAAGAGAGGGCTTCAACAATACTATAAACCAAATAGACGGAAGATACATTTTATCCAACAACAGAATACACATTCTTCTCTAGTACACATGAGTCATTTTCTAGGATAGACTCTATATTAGGTCACAAAACAAGTTTTAATAAATATTAAAAGACTGAGATCACACAAAGTATCTTCTCCAACCACAGTGGAATGAAGCTAGAAATCAATGACAGGGAGCCAGTGTGGCTCAGAGGTTGAACACCTGTTTCCCACATACGAGGTCCCGGGTTCAATCCCTGACCCTAGTACCTCAAAGAAAGAAAGAAAGAAAGGGAAAGAAATGACAGAGGGAGAACTGGAAAATTCACAATTATGTGAAATTAAACAATATGCTCTTAAACAAAAAAGAGGTCAAAGAAGAGTTCACAAGAGATATTAGGAAATATCTTGAGGCAAATGAAAATGGTAACACAACACACTAATACTTATGGGATGTAGCAAAGACAGTGCTCAAAGAAAAACTCACATCTGTAAAGGCTTACATTAAAAATAAAGAGAGGAGCGGATGTGGCTCAAGCAGATGAGTGCCTGCTTCCCATGTACAAGGTCCTAGGTTCGATATCTGGTACCTCCTAAAAGAAAAAAAAAATGAAAAGACCAACTCTCATTGGGGAGCAGCTGTAGCTCAGTGGTTGATCATCGGCTTCATTCCCCGGTATCTCCTTATAAAAAAGAAGAAGAAGAAAGATCCCAAATCAGTGGCTAACCAGGAGGAACTAGAAAAGAAGAGGAAACTAAATCTAAAGTAATCAATAGGAAAAAAATGATAAAGATAAGAATGGAGGTAAATAAAATAAAAAATACATACATAACATAAAAGATCAACAAAACCTAAAGTTTTGGGAAAAAAATAGACAAATCCTTATTTAGAATACCAAAGAAAAAGAGAGAGAGGATGCAAATAACAGAAATCAGAAATGAAAACGATTGTAAGAGGATATTATGAACAATTTTATGCCAACAGAATAGATTGCCTAGATGAAATGAACAAATTCCTAGAAACATTGATTATTTACAATGACACAAAAAGAAATAGACGACCTCATCCCAGACCAATAACAAGTTAAGAGCTTAAATCAGGAGTCAAACACTTCCCAACAAAGGAAAGTTCATGAACAGATGGAGTTACTGCTGAATTTTGCCAAACATTCAAAGAAGAATAAACACTAACCCTTCTCAAGCTATTCCAAAAAACGGAAGAGAAGGGAACACATCCAAACTCATTTTATGAGGCCAGCATCACCCTAATACTTATGTCAGATAAAGATATTAGTAGTAAAGAAAATTACTGTTCAATACCTTTTATGAATATAGATGAAAAATCCTCAGCAAAACACTAGCAAACAGAATCCAACTGCACATTAAAAGAACTATGCACCATGAACAAGTGGGATTTATCCCAGGAATGCAAGGCTGGGTCAAATAAGAAAAACAGTCACTGTAATACACCACAGTAATGGAATGGAAGAAAATAGCCACATCATCATCTCAATTCATGCAGAAAACATGTTTTACAAAATCCAGCACCTTTTCATGTTAAAAACAATCAGAGGGGGCAGATGTGGCTCAAGCAGTTGAGCACCAGCTTACCATATGGGAAGTTCTAGGGTTTGGTTCCCAGTGCCACCTAAAAACAAACAAACAAACAAAGAAAACAAATGACAAGCAAACAAACAAAAAAACCAACTCAGGGGAGCCAGTGTGGCTCAGTGGTTGAGCGCCAGCTTTCCACATACAAGGCCCTGGGTTCAATCCCTGACCCTGGTACCTCAAACAAACAAACAAACAAACAAACAAAAAGCAAAACAACAACAACAAAAAACAATCAGAAAGTCAGAAACAGAAGGGAACTTTCTCAACATGATAAAGGGCATATATGAAAAACCTACTGCCAAAATCATACTCAATAGTGAAAGACTGAAAGCTCTTCCACTAAGATCAGGAACAAGACAAGGATGCTGGCTGTGTTAGGGTTCTCTAGAGAAACAGAATCACCAGGAGATATATATGAAACTTTGTCAAAAGAATTGGCTCATATGACTGTGGGGATGGGCAAGTCCAAATTCCATAGGGCCTACCACAAGTTAGGAACTACAATGAAGGTTTTGATGAATCCCGAGGAGAAGCTGGGTGACTGAAGTAGTGATGGAAATTCTCCCTTCTAACTGCTGAAATCATCAGTTCTCCTTTGAAGGGTTTCAACTTATTGAATGAGACTTCCCTCATTGTTGAAGGCAATCTCCTCAGTTGGTTGTAGACGAAATCAGCCATAGATTTAAGCAACTTCCCGATGAGTTAAGTCCATGAAATATGCTCTCAGTAACAATCAGGCCAGTGCTTGATCGACCAAAATGTGACACCATAACCTGGCCAAGTTTACACAGGTACTTAACTATCACACTGGCTATCAACAATGTTTTTCAACATTTTACTGGAAGTGCTACCCAGAGCAAATAGTCAAGAAAAGAAATAAAAAGCATCTGAATTGGAAAGAAAGAAATAGAGCTAGACTTCTTCACAGATGACATGATCTTATGTATAGTAAATCCTGAAGAATCTACAAGAAACCTATTAGAGCTAATAAATGATTTCAACAAAGTGAAGGGGGACAAAATCAATACACCAATATAAGTAAGGTTTCTATACACTAGCTAGGAACAAATCAATGAGGAAATCAAGAAAAGAATTCCATTTACAATAGTAACTAAAAGAATAAATTATCTAGGAATAAAATAACAAAATATGTAAAGCACTTGTATGCAGAAAGCTAGAAATAAATTACTGAAAGAAATCAAAGACCTAAATAAATGGAAAGATAGTCTGTAAAGATATTCTGTGCTCATGAATTGGAAGACTTAACATCATTAAAATATCAATACTACCCTAAAGCAATAAACAATTTTATGTTATTCCAATAAAAATCTAACAGCCTTCTTCACAGAAATAGAAAAGCCAATCATCAAACTCATTTGGAAGGGGAAGGAACCCCAGATAGCCTAAAACAATTTGAAAAAGAACAGAGTTGGAAAATTCACACTTCCTAATTTCAAAACTTACTACAAAACTACAGTAATCAAAACAGTGTTGTACTGGCACAAGGAAAGACATAGACCAATGGAATGGAATTGAAAGCACAGAAATAAACAAGTGCATCAATAACCAAGTTATTTCTGACAAGGGTGCCAAATCTACTCAATGAGGAAGGAATTGTGTCTTCAACAAATGGTGCTGATAAAACTGGTTATCAACATGCAAAAGAAAGAAAGTGGACCTCAAATTCATACCATATACAAAACTGAACAGCAAATGAATCAGTCACCTAAATAGAAGAGCTAAAACTGTTCTAAAACTTTCTTAGAAGAAAACACAGGAAAATATCTTCAGGTTTTGTATTAGGCAATGGATTTCTAGGATTTATACCAAAATCACAAGCAAGAAAAGAAAAATAGATAAATTGGACTTCATCAGTATTAAAAACTTGGGAAGCGGATGTGGCTCAAGTGATTGGGCTGCCATCTACCATATAGGAGGTCCAGGGTTCAATTCCCAGGGCCTCCTGGTGAAGATAAGCTGGCCCATGCAGTGAGCTGGCCCAAGTGTAGAGCTGGCACAAATGGAGTACTGGCCTTAGTGGAGATCTGGCACAGCAAGATGATGCAACAAAAAGAGACACAGAGGAGAGACAATAAGAGATGCAGCAGACCAGGGAGCTGAGGTGGTGCAAGAGATTAAGAGCCTCTCTCCCACTCTGGAAGGTCCCAGGATTGGTTCCCAGTGCCACCTAAAGAGAAGACAAGCAGACACAGAACACACAGCGAATGGACACAGAGAGCAGACAGCGAGCGCAAAAACAAAGGGGGGATGGGTATTAATAAATAAATCTTAAAAAAAAAAAAACTTTTGCACATCAAAGGACATAATGAAAAGACAACCAATGGAATGGGAGAAATTATTTCATAACCACATATCTGATAAGTGTTTAATTTCCAGAGTATATAAAGAACTCCTACAACTCAACAATAAAAAGACAACCCATTTTAAAAATTAACAAAGGATTTGAATAGATATTTTTCCAAAGAAGGTATACAAATGGGCAATAAGCATATGAAAAGAGCCATAATATTGTTAGACATTAGGGAAATACAAATCAAAACCACAATGAGCTACCACCTCATACCCAATTGAATGGCCATTATTTTTTTTTAATAAAAAGGAAAATAACAAGTGCTGGCAAGGAATCAGAGAAACAGGAGCCATAGTACATTAGTGGTGGGAATGTAAAATGGTGCAACTGCTATGGCAAACAGTTTGACAATTCCTCAACGAGTTAAAGATACAACTACCATCTGACATAGAAATCCCACTTCCAGGTATATACCTCAAAAAATTGAAAGCAGAGTCTCAGACAGATACTTGGACACCAGTGTTCATACTAATAGGCAAAAGGTAGAAGCAACCCAAATGTCCATCAACAAATGACTTGATAAAGAAAATGTGGTATAGACACACAAAAGAATATTATTCAGTTATAAAAAGGAATGAAGTTCTGATACATATGACATGGCTGAAACCTGAAGGCATCATATTTAATTAAATCAGACATAAAGAGGCTGATATTGTATGATTGCACTTATATTAAATAAGTCTACTATGAAAATTCATAGAGCAAGAAAGTAGAACACAGATTATCTGGGGTGGTGGGGAGAATGGGGTGTTACTGCATAATTGGTACAGGGTTTCTGTTTGGTGTGATGGAAAAATTCTTACAATGAATGATGGTGAGGGTAACACAACATCACAGATGTGATTAATGCCACTGAATTGTATGCTTGGCAGAGGCTGACATGGGAAATTTTATGTTGTATATATGTTATGACTGTTTATTTTTTAAATGAGAAGGAAAGACTAAAGAGACAATTACAAATAGATGTAATACATGATCCTGGGCTGGATCTAATGATGGAAGGCAAAATGTCCAAAAGGACATTTTTCAAACATTTGAAAAAATGATATATAGACTGCAAGCTTTATATCAATGTTAAATTTCTTAAACTTAGTGTATTAGTCAGCCAAAGGGGTGCTGATGCAAAATACCAGAAATCGCTTGGTTTTTATAAAGGGTATTTATTTGGGGTAGAAGTTCACAGTTACCAGGCCATAAATCATAAATTACTTCCCTCACGAAAGTTTGTTGCCATGTGTTGGAGCAAATGGCTGCTGAAGTCTGCCAGGGTTCAGGCTTCCTGGGTTCCTCTCTTCCCGGGGCTTCCCTAACTCCGGGCTCAGCTCCTCCGTTTCCTTCACAAGGTCAGCTGTAGACCATGAGGCTCTCCAGGCTTTGCCTCTCTCCACAAGGCCAGCTGTGTACTGTCAGGTGAACAGCTTGTCTCTTTTCCCGGGACCTTCTCCCTTTCCTCACAACTAAGCTCCTCTGTGTGCTTACTTCCCTGGGCTCCAGCATTAAAACTCAGCATCAGAACTCCAACTCAAAACTCCAGCCAACTCCTTTGCTCTGCCTTGTAGTTTTATCTCTGAATCCCTGCTCACCAAGTGGTGGAGACTCAACATCCTACTGATGTGGCCCAATCAAAGCCCTAATCATAATTTAATCATGCCCAGAGGAACAGACCAGTTTACAAGCATAATCCAATATCTGTTTTTGGAATTCATAACTATATCAAATTGCCACACTTGGTAACAGTACTTAAGGTGGTTATGTAAGTGAATATTCTTGTTCTTAGGAAATATACATGGGATTATCATGCTCAAAGAGCATGATTTATACAACCCATTCTCAAGTTTAGAAAATAGATAAACAGTCAAATAAATGGCTAGTCAAATAGACTGATGAATACATAGAAAGATAGGAGGATATATAGATGATGACAATGAAGATAGATAAATGATAGATAGATAGATAGATAGATATGGCAAATATGGCAAAATGTTAAAAGTCAGTAAATCTGGATATTTGGATGGGGGGAGCATATATTGGAGTTTTCTCTATGGGTTTTGTATTATTTTTTCAACTCTTCTGTAATTTTTAAATTATTTCAAAATAAGAACTTAAAAATAAATTAATAAATAAATATGTATGAAAAGATTATGGAAAAATATGGAATCAAAATATAAATAAAGCAATAATGTTAAAAGAGCTAGAATTTCCAGAAATAAATATACTAATAATTATTTCTTTTAAAATCATTAATGGATATGTTGAGGAGCAGATTAAACACAGCTAAAGAGGAAATTTCTAAACTGAAAGATAGATATGAAGAACTTACTGAGAGTACTGCATCCAAGGGCAAGGACTTGGGAAATTTTTTAAAAAGATATTAAGAAATACTGCAGATAAAATGCTAAGGGGAGTAGCATAAGGAAAGAGTAAGAAAATGATAATGAGAATATATTTAAAGAGAAAATGATTGAGAATTTTCAAAACTGAAGAAAAATTTATTTACAGATGTGAAAATTTGCTAATCAGGTTAAATAAAAAAGAAATTCTTACCTATATATACAGTAAAAAATTGTAAATCACCAAAAATAAAAAGAAGGCCATAAAGTTAAAAATATATAGAAATTTAGGAAGGAATGATAATTATATAAAAATTCTTCTCAATAGTAAGACTGGAATCCAGAAGAGAGCAAATGATCAGCTTCAGTGTGTTAACAGATCAGAATTGTCAATCAGATTTTGTTTTGAGTAAAATTATCTCTCAAGAATGAGAATGAAATTAAAACACTTTTAGATAAATAACACAGGTAGCCTACCACCACCAAATCTTCACTAAAGTAATTTGTACAATATATACTTAGAGAAGAAGGAAAATTATACCAGAACAAAGGCCTGAAATGTAAGAGAAGGACCACTGAACAAAGCTTTTGGTTTTTGAAATAAGTTTAATTTATGGACCCAAAAATAATAGAGTTTAATTACTATATATTAGTATGTACAGCAAGAAGAGGAAAGAGTGGAGTTATTTTGTTCTAAGTTTCATGTAATAGTGGTAGAGGTGAGGTTCTGTGGACAATTGGGTGGATGACATCATAAACTAACTTTAAAATATGTTACATATTGTATTAGTCAGCCAAAGGGGTGCTGATGCAGGAAAAGAGAAATCTGTTGGCTTTTAGAAAGGGTATTTATTTGGGGTAGAAGCTTACAGTTACCAGGCCATAAAGCATAAGTTGCTTTCCTCATCAAAGTCTGTTGCCTTGTGTTGGAGCAAGATGGCTTCCAATGTCTGCAAGGGTTCAGGCTTCCTGGGTTCCTCTCTTCCTGAGGCTCCTTTCTCTCTGGGCTTAGCAGCTGCTCTGTCTCTCCATAAGGCCAGCTATAAACTATCAAGAAAATGCCTTGTCTCTCTTCTTGGGGCCTCTGCCATGTCTAATCGAGCCTCCTGTTTCTCTGTGTGTTTACTTCCTGGGGCTCCAGCATTAAAACTCCCTTGCATCCTCCTTCTCTGTGTTTTTACTTCCCCAGACTCTGCATCAAAACTCCAACCTCCCTTTTCTGTGGTGAGGTTTACACCAAGGGGACAAGTAAAAGTGAAACCTCTGAATCCAATATAATCTAATATGTCCAGAGGAAAAGGCCAGGTCACAAACATAATCCAATATCTACTTTTGGAATTCATAAATAATGCCAAACTGCTACACATATGCATGGTAAAATTTCAGAATAATGACTAAAAAGATAGAAATAGAGCATATAACATTGCAAAACCTCGGGGGAATATTAGAAAAAATAAATCTTTAAAAAAGACTATCAATGAGAAAAGGAAGCATAGAAAATTAGGAAAAACAAAAAGTAAATGGTGAAACAAGTCCCCAAATACCAGTAATCACAATAAAAGTTTTAGACATAATGACATTTATTCTAGAGAAACAGGGCAGAACTGTTTGTAAGATAAGTTTTTCAGATGAAACATAAATCTAAATGGTAGCATTATTGTATAGTATTTGGACTATGTTTTGTTAAGTTATGGTATATTCTTAAGATTAGAATTCTGAGCAAAATGTTTTTGATGTGTAAATTTAATTTAATCCAAATATATGGATGGATATATTTTAAAGACACAACTTGAAAAGAAAATTCTTGAGTAGTAAGTAACCTGGTATTCTGCTAAGGAAGAGGCAGAAACTCTAAATGCTAGGCAGAGGCAGTTTTATTAAATGTTTTGCTAAGGAAGAAGCAAAAACTCTAAATGTATGCAAAGGCAGTTTTATTCAATTAGATGATTTTGTGGTTATATCAAATGATTATTATTGTGAAAAATCTTGATTTTTACCCACAATAAAAAAATAACACCTTGTTTTATTTTATTAAAATTATTACTCTTTGCATTATTTTATAAAATAAAATATAAATGAAAAAAAAATGATTATAACAATTGAGCAATCACAAAAGAAAGTGATCAATTAAAGACACAGGAAAGAATGAACGTATATACAACGACTCACCAAATGGGGGAAAACTCAATATCTGAACTCTCATGTGGCTTGGGACCCTTTTGCAGCCAATCAGAGTCCCAATTGGAAAAATGGTCCCAGGCAGAGCATCCCCTTCTGGATGAGGCTCTGACTGGCAGCTTAGGGGCTGTCCCTTTTAAGGGGTTCTGAACTTCAGAACTACAACAAGTCTTGCAACTCGTGAGGAATGACCTCATCAAAAGTAACTGAATCCATCTAGTAGGGGGTGGCCAGCCCTCCACAGGAGAGATGCAGTGTCTCAAGTGGTCTTTTTTCTAGTCTATTTATGGTACACTGAAGAGGAACATAAAGGTTTTTAGCTTTTAGTTTTACAGGGGAAACAAACAGGATGTGTAAATACCACATCTGGTGACTTGCTCCTTTTAAACATTTGTTTTTGGGTAATAGATGATGGGGTTTCCTCCATAGCCACGTTATAACATTCCAAAGGACAAAGGACAAGTAAATCAGTCACAATTCTAGGCTAAAACAGCAGAAACTATTGATTAGAAAGCTTATGAATTCACAATTCTTAATAATAATTTTCTTATGGTACATCACTTGATCAGTGTTATTAAAATGTTGACTCATTGACTTTTGTTTTATGATAAAGGAAATCAGTGATTGCTTTCTCTCCTAGAAATATACTGCTGTTACTATTCACTCTGTTTTCCTTGCTTCTGTAGAGTAAGTTTGTCACAAGGCTAAAAGGTTTTTAATATTCATTTTGACTCAAAGTTGTGGTTTTGTTATTTGTGGAATCTTTGAAAGTTCAGCAAAAATGCATGTAAATGTGAACATTCCGAAGTTTCTCTTAATTCTGATTTGTGCGTAAGTTTTTGGCTTTAAGGAAGTTATAACAATGGTAGTTGCCTCCTTCAGTATTTGTTAGATATGTGACATACTGATAAATGTCACAATGATGGTTTTATTTTTTAGGTTATTACTGTAGGTAGGCTATTCCTTACCACAAGTGAGTCATTTTTTTAATGAGTGGCTTTTACAGATACATCATAATAAATTGTACTGCTATATTAAAAATATAGGGGATGATGTGGGAGAGGGAGGGGATACATGAGAATACCTCATATTTTCAATCTAACTTTTCTGTAATCTAAAACCTCTTTAAAAATAAAGTTTATTATAGTAAAAACAAAAAAGTAAATGGACTAAACTTGCCAGACTGTATATGAGACACACCTAAAATATAATGAAATGCAAAGTTTGATGTAAAAGACTGGAAGAAGATATACCAGGAAAATACTAATAAAAGAAAAGCTGGGGTAATTCTATTACTATAAAACCAAGTTGATTTTAAGTCAGTGAACTTGGTAAAGGTACAACCGATGCTGTAGTAACAAGTGAGACCTGAAATACAGCTACTCTATCACTAAGCAGTCCAGAGGTAAGATATCAGGTAATTCAGAGTAGGTAGCAGCAATGATCCATACTTGGACCATTACTATTTTAACACCCAGTTAAAGCTGGGTCTCCATGTCCCAACCATAGAAAAGAGATAGAGGAGGGATAAGGCAACGAACTTCCTTCTTATAAATATGATCTGTTTTGTCACTTTTTCTCCCATCTGATTAATCAGAAATTAGTCACACTGCTAAAACATATTCCAAAGAGGCCAGGAAATGAAGTCTCTACCTTGAAGGCAATGAGCCATCAAAAACTCAAGAAGCACTATTACTAAAAGAAAGAAGGAAATAGTCATGGTGCATTATCTCAGTGGGTGGAGACCTACACAATAACTAGAGAATATTGAATTCCCATCCTGGGAAGTCCTGCTACATTCTATAATAGTGCAGTAAGAATCCCCTGAGTACTTGGGCAGTGTATAGTGAAGGAGGACAGACCATTACACCAGGCCCTTGATATTGATGCTTGTACTTTTGAACCTTGTTCTTTTGAAATTGAAACTTAGCCTAGTAATATTGCCTAAGAGCTACCTCCTGAAAGCCTCCTTGTTGCTCAGATGTGGCCTCTTTCTAAGCCAAACTCAGCATATAAATGCACTACTTTCCTCCAGCATGGGACATAACTCCCAGGAATAAGCCTCCCTGGCACCAATTATTATTATCAAGTATCAACTAGTGATGAATCTGGAAAAAGACCTTGACCAAAAGGGGGAAATATTAAATATAAATGAGTTTTTATGGATAAGAGATTTCAAAGTGATTTAGGAGGTTATTCCAGAGGTTATGCTTATGCGTGTCTCAGCAGGATCTCATTGACTACCACAGTAAGCAGTGCCTCAAACAGTGGGGCTCTTGAGGGCTCTAGAGACATCTAGACACTATAAGCAGGGGCAGACAATCTCAGGAATCAGTACCCTGTCAAAGGGCCTTACTTTGGAATTTATGTTCCCCAGTGTAACAGAGTTAGACTCATTTATAGTTTCCCTACCCATGGTTCTTCTGCCCTTTTTAGTTGAACCTATAATTAGCATCATACTTGTTAAATATAGTCTATGGCCATACCACCCTGAACGCGCCCGATCTCGTCTGATCTTGGAAGCTAAGCAGGGTTGGGCCTGGTTAGTGCTTGGATGGGATACTTGTTAAATATATGTCCCAGAGACTTAAACTTTCTGTCTGTTCATATGCCGGTTGAGCCGTGAATCTCAGCAGAGTTGCAATGCCTACTTACCAGTTCATCGGACTCACTCAGGACAACTAACAAAAGGATGATGATGGACAATACCCATCCCAGGAAGCAGAGAGTGTCTACAACTTCAAGTAATACAGTTCCATCCAAATGCCCCATGTGATCTAAGCCCCCTCTCAATCAGAGGCAGGGTGGTCATCGCAATTCCAAAATCCTCATGATTGAGGAATGAACAAACATAAGGGGAGAAAGCAACTATGGACTAAAGTAAAATTATTATTATTATAGCAATGGAAGAATGTGTATCATTGATATAAAGGCAGTGGCCACCAGAGGTTCTGAGGGGAGAGAGAGGGAAGAATAGGTGCAACATGGGGGCATTGTTGGGACATTGGAATTGTCCAGCATGACATTGCAATGACGGATATAGGACATTATACATTTTGTCAAAACCTATAAAATTGTACAGGGCAAAGTATAAACTATAATATAAACTATAGTCCTTGGTTAGTAAAATGCTTCAATATGTGTTCAACAATTGTAACAAATGTACCACACTAATGAAAGATTTTGTTCATGTGAGAAAGTGTGGGAGGTGCAGTGGGTAGAGTATTTGAGAATCCCCTGTATTTTTTATGTAACATTTATGTATGCTAAAGCTTCTTTAAAAATAAAAATATATATCTTTTAAAAAATTGAAAAAAAAATGAAAGGAGATTAGAAATTGAGAACAAACCAGCAGTCTCTGTCACAATATTACAATGATAGAGAGAGTTACATTGTTGTCATAAAATTCAATCTAACTGAAAGATTTAACAATTATAAAACTGAGAGTCCTTAATAAAACAGCTTCAATATATATAAGGCAAATATAGAATTATAAGATGAATTTGGCAAATTGACAGTTGTAGTGAAGTATTTCATCATGCCTGTCTCAATGGTTGATGAGTCATGTAGAAAAAAGTTAATAAGGATATAGTAAGTTTGAAAATCACAATTAATTATCTGTATTTAATGGTCACATATACAGCTCTGTAGCCCCTAAATAGAGATACACATTATTCTCTAGTATGCATGGTATACTTTAATTACACAAGCCACCCCCTACCAAGCCACAAAATTGCTCCCAATAAATTTCAAACATCACTAACCTCATTATACATTATCTGACTATAATGCAATTAAATTAAAAATTAATATAAAAGAGACTCATTTGGAATACTAGAAACAATTTTCAAAACCATGAATCAATGAAGAATTTATAACAGAAATTTAAAGACCCTTGGAATTGTAACATTATAAAAATACAACATATTAAGACAACCAAAAATATATAACCTTAAATCATGTATTGCAAAAGAAAAGC
>JAQZBX010051103.1:0-19470 GCA_029593785.1 Cabassous unicinctus | reverse complement strand
CCCCCCCCCCCCCTGCCAAGTAGAGATGCTTGCAGGGTGGGAAAGGCCTGAGCATCTTGGAAGGCAGGATCCAGGTTGGAGGGAACCTTGCAGATGCAGAAGGAATAATCTCTCCAAAGCAGGCCAAGCGCTGACCCCAGGGCCACATTTGGCCTTTCCTCTGAAGCCCAGGAACCAGCAGCATCCTCTGAGGAACCCAGGAACGCTTGTCATGTGATGTCCTGGTAGTGCAATGGAGGCTGGGAAAACTGCTGACTGTTAGCAGGAACGTTCATGATTAGTAGGATTGTAAGAAGTGGAGGAAAAATGTGAGTCCCTTATGGTGGCAGACTGGTTAATGGTTAACAACTGGCCCTTTGCAAAACCCAGCCCTGACTCGTAACATTTGCTCACTTCCATGCTGTAAATACTCCCACCATGGCCAGTTTCAAGCTACCAATGTGACATCATTAAATGAGGAAATGGGAAGAGATGTGCAGTAGCACACATTATGCAGTATCCTACTGCATAGCTACAATAAATGCAAATAACCTCAAAAAGCATAGACAATAGTAAAATGTAATAAAATAATTGGGAAGTGAAGATTTTTGAGTATTTATTGCCTTTTATAGATATAATCTATTTAATTACAAGTTTATATAATTTACTTTTTAATAATAGCTATGTTTAATTAAAACAAAATTGCAAATTATCTGCCAATTTAACAATTAGTTCTGACAAGCTGGCATAAGCTTGTCTCTAGTGCATCACTGGTTATACAGATCTTGATTTCAATTTCAGCTTGACCACTTACTAGCTATGTGACCTTGGGAAAGACTTGTAACATTTCATATATAATATATGAGATATGATATATGGTATGTGATATGGAATATGAGGCATGAGACATAATATATAATATATGGCATATGGTATATAACATATTATATAATATACCATACATCATTATACACACATCTCACAACATATAACATATAATATATATAAATAAATATATAACATGTGCTTATATGTTGTAATATATAAGTACATGTAAAATAAAATTAATAATGGTATTTGTTACATTGGCATATTGAGATGATTAGAAGTAATAGATGGAAAGCACCTTCAGGGCAGTCACACCACCTGTTGCTCTCCACCAGCGAGTGGACAAATTGCATAACTACCACTACTGGTGGTAGTTATCTCTCAGTGATAAAGGTTGCAGGCTTCAGAATCCAGCTTCAAACTGTCCCCGCCACTTGCTGGCTCTCAGGCCTTTGACAAATTACTTAAACTACCTGAATTTGAGTTCTTTCATCTCCAAGCAGGATATAATAATAACACACATTTCATAGGCTTGTTTTCGAGGATTCAGTTAGTGAATGCATGTCAAGCATTTAACAGTGGCCAGCACTTAGCAAGCTCTAGATAAACGGTGGTAATGAGAGTGGAAGTGACTGCGGAGAAAGGGGCACAGGCAGTCAGGGGCCTCTGTCACATCCCCACTTGTCTCCGTCCCCACTTGCTGCTGGACACCATCATCTCTCGACTGATGACTCTAACACCCTCCTCCTAACCGGTCTCACTGCTTCCACTTCTACCTTCCAAGGATCTGCTTTCCTGCCACTCCTAATAGCCAGAGTGGTTTTTTTAAACTTGCCCCATCTGTGCTTTCTAAGAAAGAGCCCCCGTTTCCTTCTTCCTCCACGTCCTTCCTCTCCCCCTGGCCACTTGTGTGCTCCCTTATGCAAGCTCTCAGTCCATCACTAGGCTGTAAGCTGCATGTGGGGGAGACCATGTCCATGTTGTGGCCCTACTACCCAGCACAGTGTCTGTCACAAAGAAGGCACTATGTTGAAAAAAGAATAAAGAATAAATGAATGTAAACTATAGTCCATGCTTAGCGGCAATACTCCAAAACGTGTTCATCAATTGCAATGAATGTACCACACTAATGAAAGCAGTTGTTAATGTGGGGAAAAGTGGGAGGTCTGGGGAGTGGGGCATATGGGAATCCCTTATATTTTTTTTATGTAACATTTTGCATAATCTAAGTATCTTTTAAAAATAAAAAATATATATATATTAAAAAAAAGAATAAGTGAATGAATGAATCTGAGCCAGGATACAAGTTCAATGCTGACTTGATGGAGGAGAACTGAGGCTGTAGAATGGGGTGGGAGGGCCTGGCAACTGCTAGGGAGGGAAGCAGAAGGACCTTGAGACTGGGCAAGCGGGCAGGGCCCCGACTGAGCCCGGCAGCCTCACTTCAGGTGATGACTTTGAAGCTCTTCACTGGAGGCCGTTCAAGATGTGTCGGCCCTTGGAGGTGTCACTGACCCTCAGAGTCTCTGCCAGGGCTTGATGAAGCACCTTCTGTGGCAGGTCTCGTAATTAACTGTGGCCATGCAGTGTGTTTATGCAGATGTAAATCATCCCACAGATACTTTGGGGCTTATCTACTAATGAAAACTCCTTGGCATTTCTGTAAGCATATTATGGTCAATTACAATTAATTCAGTTTGCATCGACTGCCTTTTTCCTTATGCAAAGACTGTGCAAATCGAGTGTGTGAGCTGAGGGCTCCGAGGCCTGTAAAATCCATAATGGTTAGCTTTCAGGGATGGCGAAGAAAGAATAAAACCAAGGGCTGTTTGAAATTTAAATCAGAGCAAGGCTGGTCAATAGAAGCAGGCTTGCTGCGCTCAGATTAGGTGGGCGGGGCACTGTCCTGCTCTCTACGGTTGCAGGGTCACAACCTATCTCCTCTCCTTCGCAGTTTCTCCTTCGGGCTCTGCCACTCTGTTCCCAGCGGACTTGATTGCCTGCCTGAGGACTCATAGCCATGTGACTCAGGAGGATCTATTACTGCTGCTAGATGAGAGATGAGGTTTTCTCTGTTTCTTTCCCACGGCTCCAAGAACAAAGTTGGGAAAACAGCAGGTGCCAAATGAATTTTTTACAATTTCAGTTTCGGGCCAGCTGACATTTGTTGACTATTAATGCAATGCCAAGAATTCCGCTTAGTGCTTTATGCATGCTTTCTAAGTGTGTATGTACGTATTACAAAAACCTGTGGGTTCGTATTTCCACTTCAAAGACTTTACAGATGATACTAAGCGAGGTTAAATGACCAGTCCAAGACATAAGACTAAGAAAAGTTCCATTTGAATCTCGAATTTTAATCACCATCTTACATTGTCACTTAGGTGGCTGAATCCTATAGGAAACGACACTCAAGATTCGTTAGTCCTGTCATCAAACCCATCTGCAGCCAATGCCTGAAGAAGAGAGGATTGTTCTGTCTGTACCATTCCCCTTTTATATAAAGGAAACTGTCCAGTGTGGCAAATGCCACACAATGGGTTGGCTTAAACAAGAGGAATTTATCGTCTTACGGTTTTGGAGCTAGAAGTCCAAAATCAAGGCGTCATCAAGACCATGCTTTCTCCAGAACTCTTTAGTGTTCTGGCGCTGGCTGGCTGCGGTCCCTGGGGTTCCTTGGCTCGCATCTGTGCCTCCTGTCGCACGGCGATCTCTCTCTCTCCTTGAGTCCGCTTCTCCAGTTTCGGTTGTGTCCGGATGTCCCTCCTTAATAAGGCTTCCAGGAATATGGATTAAGCCCCTACCCCGATTCAGCTGGCTGTACCTTAGCTAAAAATTTCTTCCAAAGTCCCTATTTATAAATGGGTTCACACCCACAGGGATGTGGAGTAAGATTAATAGCACGATTTTGTTGAGGTTCATAACTCATTCTACCATAGAAGCTGAGACCGTGGGGCTTCTTCCGAAATCAGGGGGTTTGCTGGTTGGGTTTTGTTAGCAGAGAGATGATGCAATGTGGAGCTCTAGCCATGAGTAGGTATAGGGTCCTCTCCCGGAGGTGCCTCTCCCTCTGCAAGGCTACACCTGGCTCAGATATGCAGAGGGAACCCCTGCCCAAACAATACTGAGTCACAGTGGGGTGTAGATGCAGCTCTCCTTGTTCTCAAATTTCCTTGTCCTACCACTTAAGTGTATGCCAGCCCAACTTCCCATGGCAGCACCTTCATTTCTTTACCTGAAGGGTTGCTCTGGCCATCAGGGCCCATTTGGTTCACCTATGTGGTGGGACAGAAGCTCCAGGGAATTACTGTCCCTCAGGAGCAGTCCTTAACTAATGAGTCATGGGCTTTGGCATATAAACACCCAGCTCCCTTGCTCAGGTGAGCGAACTCTGGGGTGTGTGTTCTACACTGGCACCCAGAGTTCCCCAGCACGATTACACTCCAGTTTCTCACAGTGGTGACTTGCCTGAGAACAAGCCCTTTATTGGCTGCTTTCTCTCCCTTGTCTCATTTCTCCACTCCCTTATTGGTGAGTCCCAAATGGAAGAGTTGCATTTGGATCCTTATCTCAGATCTGCTTCTGGGGAAACCAGCCTAGGAGAGCTGTTAATTTTAAGCATAAATCTGTAGCAAAAAAATTCTTGATTTAAAAAATTGCTTATTTTTAATTGGACAAGTAGCACATGAATATATTCTCGTGGTTAAAAAAAAAAAAATCAAACTTTACAGATACTGTCAAAGTCCCTTTTGTTCCTCCTGCCCAACACCACCGCTGCCCAGAAATGACCGTTGTTAATATTTTGGTGTTTCTCCTTCCAGACAACTTCCAAATATTTACACACACACACTCATACAAATACACGATCCACTCTACAAAATGACCTGCAGTGTACTTTTTTATTCCACCAGATGTTTTGGAGGTCTTTTATGTAAGTACACGTAACTCTACCTCACTTCTTTCAAATACTGCATAGTAAAAATCCATACATTTCACTGTATAGAGATGGCTTATTTTATTCAACTCTTCCCCTATTGGTAGACAGTTAAGTTGTTTCCAGTTCTGAGATGGCTTCCCCTTTGAAAGCCTCTGTATTCCCTAGGGTCCATTCCCCCAAACAAAAGGCTCTGCTGTGCAAGTCCCTTCTTGTGAATAAGGAAACTGCTACAATTATGGTTATAAAACGAAGATGAGAAAACCAGATAGAATTGTGGGGGAATTCCATAATGTAGTAAGACTCCTTCAAGTCCCCAGAGAACTAGAACCAGACTCTGAAGAGGTGGATTGGGATGAAATGCTGGAAAAGAAGAAGGGGAGGAGAGAGAGCAGGGGCAAAAGGGTTTAGGAAGAGCTATCTTTTTTGGTTTCAGACTCTTGAGGCTCCATTTACTAATGTATCATTAGACCACAGAAAAATTGATCCCTCCTGCTGCATCCAGATGTTGCTTTCTTGAGTTCTGGCCTTGGCCCCACAGCTCTTACCACATCAAGGAAGGGGAGAGCAATAAAATATATCTTTTGCTTTAGTAGGAATGGAATCTCCTCTGTTGTTTTCTTCTGCACCATCTCAGGAATGGAGCCTTGTCTGGAAGCATAAATTATTATATTGAACCATAGGAAAGTGACAATTTTGTAGGTCAAAATGGTCAAATACCTTCAATTTCATGTGGTTCAACTGAATATTTTTGAGTATTTCACATATCTTCTAGGTGATAGGGCTGGGGTGGCAGTTTAGGGACTTTGCCTGTGATCTTCAAAATGCCAGAATAGGACCTTGGATGCTAATCTCTAGACAAGTCAGGGTTGAGGTTAAGCTGGTTAGGGGTAGAGTTGGGAAAAGAGATGACAAACACATGACGGACACTGTCTTTCTCAATCCCTCACTCAAGACAGCCATCACTGATCTAGTAAAGTTCTAATTCTTGCAGTGCCCACATGCGAACTCAGGATCCTCCCCAGTAGAGCTCTCTAAGCAGCCTCTACCTATTGATCAGAGCCAGCTCTAATGGTAGATCCTGTTGCCATGTGTGGTGAGATGTAGAGCTTGGTTTGATAAAACATAGATTTAAGGTGATTTTAGTTTGTTTCACAATTTTGGTCAGCTTTGAGTTTATTTTTGGTTTTAGGGTAAGCTTAGAGTCAAGGAAAACTCTTGATTCTTGTTTAAAGCCAAGAATAGTTCTAAGTTTAAGAGAAGGATGGTTAATGCTCTATTTATCCTGGGAGAATGGGGTTGATTCCGTTTAGTTTATGTTAATTTACAGATAGGGTTAAGCTGGTTCAGAATTGAGGTTCAGATTTGTGTTTTGTTCAGTCTGGTGGTGAGACATGTGTTCAGAATTTTAGGTTGGGTGAGTTAAGAGAAAGCTTTAATGGTCTGAGTGGTGTCTAAAGTAGCAGCATTAGTTCAAAATCTATGAACAAGTGTAATTTGTAAAATAATAGTAAAGGAATGTATAGCTAAAAACATAATTGAGGGGAAAAAAGGATAATAAAAAATACTTCATTAATTCCAAAGAAGACAAGGAAGGAGAGATAAAATAACATAGGATAGATGGGAAAATTGATGACAAAGAGTACAATGGTAGATTTAAATCCAAACATATCCATAATTTAATTATATATGTATGGCCTAAAATCTGCAATTAAAAGACAAAGCTTTATTTTTTATTTTTTTATAAAAACATGCTGCTTACAAGGTACTTGCTTTAAATATAAGGACCCATAAAATTTGAAAGCAAAAGGATGCAATAACTAAACCAAAGATAGCTGGAGTAGTTATTCTTATATTAGACAAAGTCTACTTTAAGCAAAGCAGTATTACCAGAGATAAAGACACATATTTTATAATAATGAAAGTTTCAATCCACCAGGAAAATGTAACAATTCTAAATTCATATATCCCTAGTGAACATAGTTTCAAAATATATAAAATAGATAAATCCATAACCAGAGTGAGTGGCTGTTATATCACTTTCTCAGAGCTGAGAGTACAAAGAGATAAAAAATAATCAGCAAAAAATAAAAAAGAACTGGTTTATACACTTGACCTAGAATTTACATAAACTAACCTAATTAACTTCACTGACTAAACTTTAAATTAACATAGACATGGAACACTTTCTAACATCTCAAATGGAATATTAGGTAATATTGATCACACTTTGGGACATAATTTAAGTTTCACCAAATTTAAAGGGTTCAAACTATTCAAGATATATTTTCCGACCTGAGTGGATTTGAGATAGATATCAGTAACAAAAAGATAACAGGAAATCCTCAAATATTTTGAAATTAAATAACCTATGAGTCAAGAATAAATAAAGAGAAAATTAGATAATATTTTGAAATGAATGATACGGAAGCATGACATATAAAACATTTTGAAATGTAGCTAAAGCTGTGGTAGAAGGATATTTATAATCCTATCTCCATGTATGAGAAAAGAAGAAAAGCTAGAAATTAATGATTCAAGTATTTATCTCAAGAAGTTAGAAAAAGAACAAAATTTGAACACAAAGAAGATAAAAAAGAAAATAATAAAAAGCAGAAAATAAAAACTAGGAAAAAATATACAAAAGAGAAAATTAAAAGCAAACATTGAATCTCTGAAAGACTAATTGAAATAAGTCCTAGCAAGACTAGTCAGACAAGAATTAAAGAAAGCACAAATCAAAATTTCATAATGGAAATACAGATATTGATATAGATCATAAAGATATAGAGAATAAAATGTACAACTTTATGTTAATGCATTTTAAAATATAGATATATTATGAAAATTCCAAGAAAAACATTATTTAACAGAATTGATTTAAATTGAGTCTATCTGAATATCCTATGTTAATAAAGAGATTTGAACTGCAATTTAAAATCCTTCCACAAGAAAAACACACCAAATATAAGCTATAGACTATAGAGAACAGTAATATTATGACAATGTTCTTTCATCATGTTATCAAATATGTCACAACAATGTAAATTGTTGGTGATGAGGCGATGTATGGGAATCCTGTATGGTATGCATGATTGTTTTTTAACTCACAACTTCTTAAATAAAAACAAAACAAAACAACATAAACAAAAAACAAAAAACAACATTCTCCCATAAGAGAAAAAAAAAATTAAAATCTCCAGGCAATCTTCCATTGAATCAAAACAAAACCAAAAACATTTATGGAAGAAATAATAACAATATTATACAAACTCTTCAAAAAATAGAAATAGAAAAATGGGGAATACTAGGAGGTTAGCAAGTCCTTGACACCAAAATCTGACAATGAAATTTCACAAAAGGGAAATTAGAGGCTAATTTACCTACGTAGATGCAAAAACTCCTAAACAGAGTATTACTAATCAAATCAAATGACATCTAAAGGGGATGATATACCTAGACAAAGTTGTATTTGTTTATTTCTGGAATGCTAGGTTATTTTAACATTTTAAACAGTTATATTGTTTACCACATTGAGAAATAAAAAGCAAAAAAAAAAAAAAAAAAAAAAAAAAAAAAAAAGACGTGATCACTTCAATAGATTGAGTGAAAGTATCTGAAAAATTTAGCACCTTGTCAGTAGAAACTCTTAGCAATCTAGAAATAGAAGTGGATTTACTAAATATGATAAATAATATCTACCATATCCTACAGCAAACATAATATGATACTCAATGGTGATGCATTGAAAGATTTCTCCCTGAAATTGGGAATGAATTGGAGGATAGCCACTATTGCCTTTTCTACCCAGAATTGTACTTGAGATCCTCTCCTAGGCAATAAGTCAAGTAAAAGAAATAAAAGGCATAAAGACTGGATAAAAATAAATAAAACTGAGTATTTATATATGATATAATTGTATATGTAAAAATCCAATAAGTGAAAATTAATAAGTGAATTTTGTATGGCTGCTGATTAAAAATCATCATAAAAATCAGTTCTACTTCCATATACTACCAACAATCAATTAAAGCATTAAAAATGTTAAAGTGCTATAGTTGACAGTAACATCAAATCCCTCAAATCCTTAGAAAAAACAAAATCTGTACAATACCTATGCACAGGAAACCATAAAGCACTGTTAAGAAAAATTAAAGAAGATGTAAATCAATGGAAGGATATAGCATGTTCACAGACTGGAAGATTTTGTATTATAAAGATGTCATTTCTATTCAAATCATCTATGGGTTCAGTGCAATCCCATTCAAAATCTCAAAAGATTTTCTGTGTATGTATGGTAATCTGTGTGTATGTGCATGTAGAAATGACAAACTGATCCTAATATTTATATGGAAATATGAAGGGTACAGAATTGCCAACACAATTTTGAAGAAGAGCAAATTTGGAGGCCTCACACTTTCACTATCAAGATTTATTTTAAAGCCACAGTAATTAAGACAGTGTGGTATTGGCACAAGACAAAATACATACGGAACAAATAAAGTCCAGAAATAGATACATATATGGCCACTTGATTTGTGACAATGGTGACACGGCATTGCAGCTCAGAAAAGCTTCCCCTTTAATAAATTGAATTGGGTCTATTAGATATTCATATGGGAAAAATGAATCTGGAACCATTTCACACATCACAGACAGAAATCAATTCCAGATGGATTACAGTTCCAAATGTGAAAGGTAAAAACAATTCAACTTTTTAAAGATGAATTTGAGAATGTTTTCATGACCTTGGAATGGAATAGGACAGTATTTCTTAGAAATACACAACACTAACCATCAAAGGAAAGCTTGTTAAACTGGTCATTAAAATTAAGAGCTTGTGTTTATCAAAATATACTGTCAACAGCGTGACTATGCAAGCAACAGCCTGGAAGATATTTAAAGTATACATATTCAACAGGGGAATCTTATCCAGAATATATACAGTGCTTCTATAAATTAATAAGAAAAAGACAACCCAAAGGAAAAATGGGCATAAAACTTGAACAGGCCTTTCACAAAAGAAGATATCCAAATAGTCAACGAGCATCGAAACGACGTTTAATCTCACTAATCACTAGTGAATTGTGAATTGAAATCACACACAAAAAGATACCTACACATTCCTAGCAGAATGGCTAAAATGACAGGCAAAACCAAATGGTGAAGTGGACTATTTGGGTACTCGTACTCTTGCTATATGCAATGCCTTGGCTGAATCTCTCAATCGTAATGCTGAATGAAAGCAGGAATGTATACTGTGTGATTTCTTTTGCATAAAGTTTTCAAATCGGTAAAGCAAATTAATGGTGGAAGATGTAAAAATGGTGGTTTATGTTAGAAGGTGCTGAGAGGAAGCACAAGAAAGCTTCAAGGGTGTTGGTTATGTTTTGTTTCTTGATCAGGGTAGTAATTACATGGTTTTATGCAATTTTATTGCATGATTTGTGCACATTTCTGTATGCTTTTTATTCTTTATTAAATGCTTATTTAAAAGAAAATCACCACTAAAATAAAATGAAATTAAATTACGTACCACAGTTGTGGGAAGGGACTGCCTCAGCCTTATGAGGCTGAGGTTCTTGTCTGGTAAGTGGAACCCAGGAAACATTAGACAGTGTGTCTGGGGAGAGGCAGGTCTCATCTCCAGACTTGGTGTTAATACTTAATCCATTATTATTCTTTTAAAGCTCATCTTACTCATTTATAAAATTTGAATGTAACAGCCTTAGAAGTTTGAGAAGACCCTATGCTTGGATTATTTGGGAGTGTGAGAAAAGTATAAGGGGGTGTAGTCCTAGAGTGCAGCACAGTCACTGGGGGGTTTGTTAAAGCACAAATTGCTGAGCCCCATTCCCAGGTTTTCTGATTCAGTAGGCCTGGGGTGGGGACCGAGAATTTGCATTTCTGCAAGTTCTCAGGTGCTGCTGCTGGTCCAGGCCCCACACATTGAGAACCACTGATCTAAAGCAACAGACAGTGAACTCCTGATTCTTTGTGGGAGTAGCAAGGTTTTGATGGTGATGGTGGGGTGGTGGACAATGTTTAAGAGACATCTACCTGTGCAGTCCAAATTTCATTATTCACAGCAGGTTCTCCCGAAGGACTCTCCTTCCCCCAGATCTGGAGTTTATGAGTGAATATATATGAGTCTTTATAAAGAAGTTCAATCACAATACAGCAATGACTTGTTCTCACATGTGGCAAGTCAGTATGGGCCGGTGAACCTTTCTCAAGTGAGCACTCTCCCCATCCATGATCTCATTAGGAGTTCGGCATTTTGAATATTTCAGCTTCTAATCTCAGGGCCATCTGTGCAGGTGACATAGTCTGTCTCTGGTGATGGTTAGTAGCCCTAGTAAAATGAATGTGACCTGATTTTTATTTCTGTTAGGAAACTTGACTTTGTACTTGGCCCTAGTACCAGTGATGAGAGCAGAAGGTGAGGTGGAAATAGACAGGGGACAAAGAGGCAGCAAATGCAACTGCCTGCCTCCCTGTCCTGAAGTTAACTTTTCAGTACATCATGTGTCTCAAGAAGATCAGCTGAGTCTGTTATATTTTCCATCCGCAAATGACTCTTGCTTTGCATATGCATTTCAAAGGCTTAGAGTTATTTGCAGGACACTTCCCCAACCACAGGGTTCCCCATCCTGCATCTGGACTGTCTTATATGCAAAAGGACCTGGAGTTTTCCAAGTGTGGGATGTCAGATGTTCAGCAGTGCTCTTCTCTCCTCCCTTGGGATTGACTTGCCATGAGCCACCCCAAGCTAAAGGCCAGCCATAATGCCCTGGGCACAGCCATATCTTTGGCAAATTAGGGCTCCCAGGTCTGTTTACTTTGGATAGTGTCGCCAATGCGAGGATTATTTTCTCCTGTTTCCACGTTCATCTACAGTCACCAACAGGTTCTCCTTTCCCCTAGACCTGCTGTTTATTGGTTCTCATCAGTTAAGCTAATCCACCTTGGAGGGTGATAGCAGAAACTGGTGCCCTGCCCATATCCTCAGCCTTTCATGGTGTTCTACTTCCAACTGCCAGTATCTGCATCTGTGCCTCAGGGCTTTTCCTCCCAGAAGGAGGACATGTTGCTGCCTGTTTGTATAGCAGGCCAGATGTTCCAGTGAATCAACACCCCACGAAAAGCCTCAATCCAAGGCTGTCAGGCATTGGTATTTAAATACCCCAGTTCGCTTGCTTTTGGGCTGGGATAATTATGAAGATGTGTGATTGGCACAATTTCCCAGAACTTCCCTATAATAGTTGGCTTAAAAACACATCTTTTATTAACCTTTCTCTCCTTTCCTTCTGCTTCCTTATCCCCCCTCTATTCCCTTCTCTTCCCTTTTCCTCCCTTCCTTTCCCTGTATCAATTCCTCACTCCCTTTCTAGTGATCCTTGCATTTTCCAAATACACTGTGTGCACACAAATCCTTATCTCAAATTCTACTTCTAGAGGAATCCATACTAAGTTGCAGTGGATATTTAGGGTTTTGATCTTTTTTGACACCCTCATTTCCTATGGTGATTTCCTCCTTCCCTTTTCCAACAATGGGATTCTCATGGGACCGCCAAAGACAGTATCTATTATGCTGGCCACAGGAGTGGATGTGGGATTCAGGCTGGATTGTTTACTTCCCTGTCCTCAGTGGGCATGCCACTCGAGCTCTTTATCTGGGAGTTTTACATTTGCAGCTGGAGGAAGGCTTTGCTTTTTTCATTATGAAGCTGGAGGAAGGTGAACAGGCTCTGTCGTGGAATAATGAAGACAAGTAGATAGGAGGAGAGTGAAGAGAGATTCCTGTTGCTATCAAGCCCCCAGTTTAGTTTTTGAGGTATGGGAGCTCCCTGGTTTCGTGCAGGTCTTTCTTTTAATCTGTGAGCTACTTCTACTCTATCCAATAGATCTGTTCTCTAAGCTCATTTGAGTTAGGTTTCTGTCACTTGTATTGGAAAGCTTCCTAATAGGACTGCTATCATAGGAATATGTTACCCTTCCAGACTACTGTGTATTCAACTGATGTTTAGTGAGTGCTCACTGCTTGTCAGTCACTTTGCTAGACTCAGGATATAAATGTGAGTGGAGCAGATTTGGTACTTGAAGTCTAGTTGAAGCAGGCTGGTTAGGGCATCAGTAGAAGGATCTGGAACCTGACAAGAAGTCCACATGGACATCGATACCCCCAAGATGGCTGCTGGAAGACCTTCGCGAGATTCTGCCATTCGGAATAAGATTTCCTCTGGAACCCAGGAGAAGCCTCAGATATTCTCCAGGGATTTTATTATTGGGCCCCCCTGGGGGATTGATGGGTGGGGTAATCAATCAAAACAGCAAACAGCTGGAACTCCTCCCATGCCATTAGCAAAGGGGTAGAATAATTAATGGTTTAAAAAAGCAGGCACAAAGGCTGAACCTCTCTCTCCCTCTCTCACTCTCTCGCCTTCACCCTGTCCTGGTGCCTGTTCGTGCTCTTCGCCCCTCCATGGATCAACACGCAAGTAAAACCTGGCGTTTATAATCTATAATAGGGAATTGTAATCTGTAAATAGGTCTTTTTAAAAAATCACTCTTTAGCCCCTTCCTCTCTACCTGGGACCCATGATCTGTTATTTCCTCCCATTTCTCTGCCTGTTCGTGCTCTTCACCCCTCCAGGGATCAACACGCAAGTAAAACCTGGCGTTTATAATCTATAATAGGGAATTGTAGTCTGTAAATAGGTCTTTTTTTAAATCACTCTTTAGCCCCTTCCTCTCTACCTGGGACCCATGATCTGTTATTTCCTCCCATCTCTCTTCCCTCCCTACCTTAATAAATTACTGGCCTAGCTAACCCGATGTGCTCTTGAAATTCATTTTTGTGGCATAGTCAAGAATCTAGACAAAATTCAGTTACATATTGAGAGAAACGGATAAATCCTATAGAATGTGCAATTTCAAAATTGCAATAAGTGCTATTAAGGACCCAAACAAAGTACATGCTGGAGTAGCTAAGTGACCCATTTGGATGCAGTGGTTGGGGAAGTCCCCACTGAGGAAGTGAGATTGGACCTGAAGCCTGGAGCATGAGAAAGGGCCAGCCAACTGAAGAGTAGTCCCAGCAGGACTAAGAACGTGCAAAGACTTTGACACAGGACAGAATTTAGGATGTTCTGGGAGTGAAGGAAAGTTGGCAGAAGAAGAAGGAAGAGAGGAGCACAATGAAGCTGGAGAGGCAGCTGGGGACCAGATCATCCATGGCCTTGTAGGGTGCCTAGGTGTGTGCCTGTGTGTAAGTGCTCATGTGTTTTCATGCATGTGAGTGTCCACAGCCCGTGTGTGCCTCTTTATCTCTGTGTTTGGTTTGCATGACGGTATGTTAGTGCATGGGATGCATTTTTAATATGCATGCATTCATGTGACTGTGTTGCTGTATGTGTATGTTTGTAGCTATATAAGGGTCTTTGTACCAATGTTTTCAAATATAATGGTTTGTTCTTGTCTATAGGTATGCATTCATGTATTTTTATCTGGGTCTGTGGATCTGATTATATATGAGCGTGATTGTGAAAATATATGTTTGAATTGCATGTGAAAGCATGAGTGCTGGTGAATAATATTTGGGTAGGAATATATTTGTATTGTGTCACTGTATGTGTGAGTTTGCAGGTGCCTGTGTTTGTTGTGTGGGTGCCTGTTTGTGTCTCTGTGTGTGAAGCTCTGGAAATAGTCTTGCTCTCAACCTGACCACAAAAACTTGGAATTTCTATAGCCTACATTTGCTGGCAAGATGCAAACTTTACTTGCAGTTACAGTTATGGCTGGTTTTATTTTATATTGTCAATAATCCTGGACTTATTTAATCTGAATTCTAAATAACTTATTTTATGTGAATGAGTGAATGTGGGGATTCTCTTGGTTTCAATAAGTCAGCTTTGGTTAGGCCAGAATAATTACTCCTGTCTTTATGAGTAAATATCCTTATTTAGAGATGAGCTTCAGACCTGGAGTAGAGTGGTTTCCTTGGGCAGCTTTTTTTTTTTTTTTCTCAGTTAATACCCCAGTTGTGAGATGATCCAGGTGAATCAAACTCAGTGAGACGATTTCTGAGCCCTGTGGAAGTTCTCACAGGGTGATGTCAGAGAAAGGGTGATGGCAATTCTCAGGTGAGCCTCTGGAGCTTGGGATATACTTCCTCAGAGAGCAAGTGGGCCTGGTCCTTCAAGTGGCCTTTCTTTCACCTCCCTGTTTCTGGGAACATGCTGAAAAAGATTCCTGCATAGCCATGGGACCAAAGCCTCTGGCATGCCTCTTCTCCATGTTCTCACCTCATGTTTGATGCCCTATTTATTCTTCCAACTAGAATTGTAGGGTGTGATGTGGTCTTTTAAAGATCATCTGTTCTAGTCTACTAACTCGTCTCTCATAAGTAGTCATTCAGCTTCTCCTTCTACACACCTGTGGTAGATTGAGTCTGTTGATGGCCCCAATTAATGGCCTCCTGTATTCATGCCCTTTGCGTTGTAACTTTATAGTCCTCACCCACTCTATCTCTGGGTATGGGCATGTGACTTTCTTTGGTTAATAAAATGCTAGCAAATTTGATGCAAGCACAAGTGTAAAAAAACCCTTGTGAGTTTCTGCTTCCTCTTTCTTGCTTTTCTGTGTATAGCCTAAAAATAAGCTAATGTTAGCCTGCTGAAGGACAAGAGACCTCACAGAACACAGCTGAGTTGTATCAACCAATGCTATCTTAGACTAACCAACCCTAAGCAAACATATAGGTAAACCACATACATGGAGTGAGTCTAACTGAGATCAGCCCAGATCAGCAGACCTACCTGGCTAACCCACAGACTCATGAGAAATAATAAATAATTTATGGTCATTGTTTTAAGCCACTCAGTTTTAAGATGGTTTATTACACACTACAGCTAATTGATACAACCTCCAATGATAAGGTACTTATTACCACTGAAGGAAGTTCATGTCATTGAATGTCAGCTTTGATTGTTATGAAGTTGTGACAGTTTGAATTTGGTGAATCCCAAAAACAGATTATGTTTTTGAACTAATCCATTTCTGTGGGTGTGAGACCCTTTGATTGCATTAGATTCAGTTAAGGAGGTTTGATTAGATCACTTGATTCGATTTCTTTTCATTGGACTATGTCTGTGAGGCATGACGCAGGTTGGGTCTCCACCCTTTTACTGTAGGCTTATATAAACAGAGACACAGAAAAGGGGGCTGTTATTTTGACCCAACAATGGGAGAGAGAAGACTCAAGGATTGCTAGTAGCTGAAGCTGAGGCATGAAGCCCCCAAGAGGCTGGGCCAATAGAGGAGCTTAAGGCTGAAGAGATGAGCCATAAGCCTTGTAGCCCACATCTGGGCTCAGGGAGAAAGCAGAGCAGCCGAGACTGAGAGAGAAGGCATGGAAAGACTCAAGCCATGTGCCTGATTGCCCACAGCTGAGCTCTAGGAGATGGTAGATTCTGGAGGGGAATGCAGGGACCGCAGCAGAGACTGGCTGCCATCTTGCCTCACCACATGGCAGGATGACAGGATCATCAGTAGCTTTATCTGGTAAGAAAGCATCTCTGATAGTGCCTTGATTTGGACATTTTCATAGCTTCAGAACTGTAAGTTTTTACCCTATTAATTTCCCATTATAAAAGCCAACCCATTTCTGGTACTTTGCATTGGCAGCCCTGGGGCGAACTAATACAAGGGTGGAGCCAGAATATGCCTCCATACAACTTCTGATTCTTCCCTGTATGTGTTGGTGAAACAAACATATTCCAATCTCCTCAACAACCTTTAAGTATTTGATGATAATGATCATATCACATGATTATAGCATCCTCCAACTTAGATTCCCTACTTCCTCTTTGTCTACCTCTGATCCACACAGCAGCATAAGTGATCATCTTTAAACAAACTGGATCATGTCATACCTTGCTAAAAACCCTTCTGTAGTTTCTCATTACACTTAGATTAAAATTCCAACTCCTTTCTGTTGCCTTGTACCATTCAGTGCCTCTCAACCTCATCCTGAACCACTCTCCCCTTTGCTCAAGATGCAGCCATCATATCAGCTTTCTTTGTGTTTCTTGACAGTGTTAAGCTTTTTCTCACCCAATGGCCTTTATTCATTCTATTCCTCCTGCCTAGTAATGAATACATGTTGGCTTTACTAAGTCTTCCTTGGACTAAATTTTACCAATATCTCCCCTTATTCTTCAGTTGATATGGGTTTAGGGCCTCTTGCTATTCTGGTTGCCATCTCTGGTGTCTTGTTGCCCCACTTTGAGTATGATGCTCAACACATATTTTTTTTTGTCAGGTCTACAGCAGGGAGACTATCTTCTTATCTTTGGAAGATATCTACACACCTCAATGGAGGGTGCCCACCAGGACAGAAAGGATTGGGCACATTCACTTATGCTGGGTTAGCTAGATGAGAAATGCCTGTGACAAGACTATCTGGTTTTAATCAGATCAATGGAAAATGCTTCATAACCTCCATAAGAAGTTGATGTGTACACAGATTGTTGGGGATGGCAGGAAGAGTCAATAAGGATTTGAAAATGGTTGCCCTTGAACCTGGCTCCAGAGGTCAGCTCTATCATGGAAAGGAGTGGAAAAGGCAATTGTGCATCCATCAGTGTGGAGAGACCAAAGCCCTTCTCTGCTCCATGTGAATCTTTTCCCTTTAACCTTATCCTTAAGTTAGTTTATCTTCAGGTCATACTTACATCCAAAAAGTCTTAGTGATAACAAGAATAATTCATAATTATAGAACATGTACTCTGGGAGGCAGAGTGGCTCAAGCGATTGGGCTTCTGCCTACACATGGGAGGTCCTGGGTTCAGTTCCCGGTGCCTCCTGGAGAAGGTGAGTTGGCGCAGCAGTCAGGTGTGGCAAGCTGATCAACAAGATGATGCAACAAAAGAGACACAAAGAGGAAAGACAATGAGAGACACAACAAACCAGGGAGCTGAGGTGGCTCAGGTGATTGAGTATCTCTCTTCCACATGGGAGGTCCTGGGTTCGGTTCCTGGTGCCTCCTAAAGAGAAGATGAGCAGGCATAGAGAGCACACAGCAAATGGACACAGAGAGCAGAGAGTGACTGCAAACAATGGTGTGTGTGTGGGGTATAAAATAAATCTTTAAAAACAAAACAAGAACATGTACTCTGAAATAGACTCTCTCTCAGCACTTAGTATGATTTATATAACTAAATTTTTTAATATAAATGTCTCAGATAGAACTAGACTAAACCAGTTTCTTCTTAACCAGCTGCACATCAGAATCACTTGAAGAGTTTATTAAGGCAAAAAAGACAAACAAAACAAGAAAGGACTACCTGGCTCTACCCAATATCTGCTAAACTGAACTCTCTTGGGGGTGTGGCCAGATAATAAGGATGCTGCTTATGCAATCAACATGACACCTTTCTGTGGGCTGGCATCTGGGAACTAATGAATCATGTAAGTATTTACCATAATGTGGTTCACAAGAAGATTATAGGTGGCATGCAGAAAATGTATATTAAATATTTTAAACATTAAATTTTACTAATTATATATTCATTTTTATGTGTGTTAGAAAAAGGTAGCATATTGAATCTGTTTTTATAGATATGATTGTATAGGAAAGGCTGAAGTAGATATTTAATTTTAACAAAGAGTTGATTTATAGAAAATTAAGTAGTGAAACAAGTATACTGGTAAGGCTAACATGTGAAGGCAGCAAATTAATGGCCAAAGCTAAGGATTCTCTCAGTGTGAGAACCCTGAGTTTCCTCTGATTCAGTGATTCTTTGATTCTACACTGGTCTAAGTGTGACCTTGGATAAGATGTAGCTTTGTACTTAAATTTGTTTACATGAATACTTTACTAGTGGCTTTCAAACTTTTAGCAGCAGAAAACTATTTTCAGTCTCTCACCTCTGAACTTCCCAAGCCCCAAGCTTGCCTGTGGGTCCAGCTTCTGAAGCTACATTTAGGATAAAGCCCATCTCTTGCTTGTCTTGGGAAATGGGGGCAGGGGCCAGGAGGCATTTATATACCATTGTCATTCAAAGTGCCCTTGATAATCAATCGGCTTTCTATAACCACAATCAAAGATCTTGGAAGTTGAAACAAAACAAAGATAAATTGTAAAGAGACAAGCATTGTGTTTGGTGTGAGGGTAGGGTGGGTCTAGAAGTGCCTCTTCTGTTTCCAATAGCACTCATCTCCCTTCCCTCCATCATCAGTCATCCATTTCTAGTTTCACCTGTATCAGCTGTGAAATAATCTCACTATGGTTTCATCTATAAATGGAGATTATTATGGTTGCCAGCTCATAGGTTTTCTGTGTGTATTAAATGAGACGTGTTTGTGATAGTCTTAATTCAGAGATTTGGCATATGTAAGAGTTTGTTTAGGTACTAGCTATTATGCTATTAATATCTCAGAAGTCATTTTAGCATCCAAGATAAATGCACACTAATTGTTCAATATCCAGTGAATAGAATTTAAAACATGCAAAATGTAATTGTCCATTTCATGTATTGTTTTGAGTATTTTATTTTGGAGGAATATAAAATGTTTGAGTATGGGACTTCCAATGGGTTTAACAATGAGCTTACCTTCCCCAATCTTATTTTCCTCACAAGGCATTAGGTTCTTCTATCATAAATTCTCTGACCACAGCAGATTTTTAGGAAGCCAATCCCAGTACTTGGGGAAGGTTTCCTATC
>JAQZBX010051102.1:0-19480 GCA_029593785.1 Cabassous unicinctus | reverse complement strand
TTTCTGCATGCTTACCAGTTTTAAAAAAATAATGTATGTATTTTTAATCGTGGTAAAATACGTAACATAAAAATCATTTTAACCATTTTAAGTGGACAATATTTTAACATTCAGTCCACTGACAATACTGTGTAACTTGCACCACTATATATTTCCAAACGATTTTCATCAACCCAAACCAAAACTCATACTCATTTAGCCTTAACTCCCCATACCTCCCCTCTCCCCACCTCTGGTAACCACTCTTTTGCTTTCTGTCTCTATGAATTTGCTTATTCTAAGTATTTCATGTAAGAGAAATCATATAATATGTGGCCTTTTCTGTTTGGCTTCCTTTACTTAGCAAGACGTCTTCAAAGTTCATCCATGTTGCGGCATGTACCAGCACTTCACTTCTTTTTACGGCTGAAGAATATTCCATTGTCTGGATATACCACATCTCGTTTTTCCATTCTTCTGTTGATGGAAATGGGTTGCTCCCACCTTTTGTCTATTGTGAATAATACTGCTATGAACCTTGGGATAGAAATGTCTTTCAGAGTCCCTGTTTTCAATTCTTTTTGGTATATATCTGGGAGTGGAATTATTGGGTCATATGGCAATTCTACGTTTCACTCTCTAAGGAACCACCAAACTGTTTTCCACAGAGGCTTCAGCATTCTACATTCCCACCAATAATGTACAAAGGTTCCTATTTCTATGCATCCATGCCAACATTTGTTATTTTCAATTTTTAAAATAATAGCTATCCTAGTGAGTGTGAATTGGTATCTCATTGTAGTTTACCTTGCATTTCTTTAATGGTTATTGACATTGAACATCTTTTCATATATAATTGGCTACTTGAATATCCTCTTTGGATAAATGTCTATTCAAAAACTTGGCTCATTTTTTAATTGGGTTGTCTTTTTGCTGTTGAGTTTTAGGAGTTCTTTGTATATCCTGAATACGGATCAGATAGATAGTTCCAAATATTTTCTTCCATTCTGTAGGTTGTCTTTCACTTTCTTGATAATGTTGTTTGATGCACAAAAGTTTTTAATTTTGATGAAGTCTGTTTTATCTGTTTTTTCTTTTGTTGTTTGTGCTTTTGGTATAAAATCTAAAAATCCACTGCAATTACTCCATTACTGCCTTTTTTGGTACTTATATTGTTATTGCCTTAGATTACATCTTTATTAATTGTATACTCATTAAAATAGATTTAAAATGTCATTTTATACATTTGCTTAAGTCTTATGGCAGGGGGAGCAGTTACAAACCCAAAGTACAATAATACATTATTATAAATAAATTATATATTTACCTGTGTAATTATTTTACCAATGTTCTTTCTTTCTTCTTATGGCTTTGAGTCACCATCTTGTGTCCTTTTATTTCAGCTTGAAGAATTACCTTTACCATTTCTTGTAGGATAGGTCTTCTGGTAATGAACTCTTGCAGCTTTTGTTCAGCTGTAAATGTCTTAATTTCTCCTTCACTCTTGAGAGAGAATTTTGCCAGATATAGAATACTTGGTTAACAGATTTGTTTTTGTCTTTAAGTACTTTAAAGTCTTTTGGCCTCCATGGTTTCTGACAAGAAATCTGCTGTTAATCTTATTAGTGATCCATTGTAGGTGACAAGTTGCTTTTCTCTTGTTGCTTTCAAAATATTCTGTCTTTGAATTTTGACACTTTCACCATAATGTGTCTTGGTGTAGATCTCTTAGACTCTCTCCTGCTTGGAGTTTGTTGAGTTTCCTAGATATGTATATTTATGTCTTTCACCAGAATTAGGAATTTTTTGGCTATTATTTCTTCAAGTACTTTTCCTGCCTCTTTTTCTCTCTCTTATCCTTCTGGGACTCTAATGATATGTAAGTTGTTATGCTTGATGGTGTCCCACAGGTTCCTCAGGCTCTTCCTTATTTTTTCTTTCTGCTCCTCATACTGAGTGATTTCAAATGTCTTGTCTTCAAGTTTGCTGATACTTTCTTCCACCTGTTCAAATCTGCTGTTGAAGCCATCTGAGTTTTTTTTTTTTTTTTCCAATTACTGACCTTTGCAACTCTAAAATTTCTGTTTGGCTCCTTTTTATAATTTCCAACTGTATTTTGTTCAGATAATGTGTTCCTAATTTCCTCTAGTTCTTTGTATATGGGTTCCTTTAGGTCATTGAACATATTTTAGACAGTTGATTTAATGTCTTTGACTACTAGTTACAATGTATGAGCTTCCTCAGGGATGGTTTCTGGCAAATTCTTTTTTTCCTGTGAATGGACATTGGGCCATACTTTTACTATTTTTTGTGTGTTTTGTAATCTTTTTATTGAGGCCTGGATATTCTGAGTATTATGTTGTTAGAACTCTGGAAATCTAGCTCTCCCACTACCCCCCCCCCCTTTTTTTTTTGTAGAGGGCTGGAGCCATCAATTTGTGACTTTTCCTAACTATTTTTGCTCCCAATCAGAGACTATAGGAGAAAAGAGATAAAAAGGGGACTGCCTTTTTAAGACTCCTCTTCCACTTTTGTCTGAGGGGGTTTGGAACAATGAGCATCCTCAGAGCAGGCCCCCTCCAGCAATCTGAAGTAGCTGATCAAAAGCACTGATCAGTGATCAGACCACACACCCCTGGATTTTGGATGAGGTCCTTATAGCTCACCCTAGTACCAGCAAGTTGCAACAGGAGCACGGGCTGCAGTCCCCACTGCTGCCTGCCATGTGGCTGGGGGAAGAAGGTTGGTAGCTGGTGCATGAAGGTGAAATTCACCGTTTAACACAATCAACTAGCTTCTTCCTTCAGCTCTTCCCTGGACGCTTCACCATGTCCAAATATACCCCAGAGTTCCAAAATTGTTGATTCAGACAGTTTCTGCCAGTTAAATAGTAGTTGTGGTGGAGGGACAGATTCCTGGGGCTTCCTACTCCATTGTCTTCCCCAAATCCTCCCTTTCTGAAATGATTCAATTCCAATCCTCTTGGGTTCAGGTCCAAATATATGTGATATAATTTTATTCCATTTTACTATTCATCAAGGATATTTTTATATCTTTTAGGCTTAGGGTACTAAATTCTAATAGTTCACTACCCATAAAGTGAAAAAGCATTGCCTTCACTTTGCCTAATCGCTACCTCCTTCATGCTTCATGTGATACCAGTTCTCTCCAAATCACACAGGTCTCTCCCTTCCCCATACTTTGACATCTGTCATTGTATCATGCATTTTGAAACTTCATTATATATTCTCCAATGAAATGCCAAGTTCTTCAAGGACAGAGACTATCTTCAATATGTTGTTTTTATGTAATTGCCTTCCCCTATCCTTTCCACTTCCAGCACCTTCTCTAACACCTCACATACACAGTGGACATGTAATAAATGTTCGGTGAGTTGACCTGAATTCTAAAATGTGGTTCAGTCTTTCCCTACTCTTCACTGTATATCCTCTTCATGATCTTATTACCTCCCTTTTTAAGGAATTCTAATGCTTGGAATCTGTTTGCACAGGGAAACACCATCAGCATCCTGGTCTACTTCCTTCACTGACCTATTATTATAACTGTCCTATGTGCTTTGGCCACGCTCCAAGCAATATTCTAACATTGAAATAATTAAGTTCCAAAGTAAGATTATGCTGCTATGTTTCAAGAACAACTCTGGATCCAAACTGTTGGCCTTTTTGGCCACAGATATTCTCATGCAAAATGTTATTTTAATTCTTAACAAAAATTGATCACAAATACATTTAGCCTAATATATGTAGAAACTGCACTGTGAATATTCTTAATCATTTCCTCTTTTTTTGAACAAAATGACCATCTTCTATTTGTATGAAAGGTAAAGAAAAAACATATTTAAATGGAAGTAATAGATAACTGGATAACTTAAAAGTGGACCAAGTAACAAAAGTGGCATTAGCCTGTACTTTAGAGTGATAGCAGATGGATAAAGCCACAAAATAAAATATCTGAAAGTGGCCATTATATAATAGTTAATGACCCTGAAAAACATTTCATTTTTCAGAATACTTAGAAGCTTAATTCTCTATCCACTGCTATTAGATTTCACTGCATGTTTGAAGAAAATGAATGATTCTAGTCTTAGGTTTCACAATTAGCTTTTAGAGCTAGTATATAGTTAGTACTTAAAAACAGCTTTAATGCAGATTATTGTGTAATTATGGTAAACGCCCAACTAATATAATTAATCTTAACTACTTCATCAAAATTAAAGTGTCTTAGAGAAAAACAAGACGACATGTATAAGCACATACAGGATTTTATACATAAGTTGATTTCAAAAATCTTAAGGCATCAAATAATCAAACCTGGAAAAGAAACACTAAAACTGTGACCAACTGTGAAAAGTACATCCTATCTGCAAGTACACTAGGGATGGTTTTCATGCAGTTGTCTTTTATTGTTAGGTCATGAAAACTTGAAACATATTTACCACTTCAAAGTTTTAAAGCTAATCTTAGAGCTTGTCATTACAGTTGTTTTAACTGCAGGGTCCTCATCAGGGACCATGATTTTATTCCTCACATCCCCCAGCACTTGTCCCACCCTGTACTATCTGCCTGGTGAGCAGGTATTCAATGAATCCTTAGGGCTAATGAGCTGTCATGTGGCTTGAGTAAAGCACCCTCAAATAATCACAAATAACAGCAAAAGAAATCAGTGTTCTCTGTTACTAGGTCAATGTTCCTGAAGAATGGAACTTTTTTCCTCCAAAATATTTTCCTTGACTAGAAGGGGTAGAGAAAGGATGGGGCAAGACACAGGTGAGTTTCTGAAAATTCATGTGCCTCTGTCAGCTAAGTATGACCCTTATTTATTTATTTTTAACTCATTTAGATAAAATGTGAAAAGAGATTAATAAAAAGGGGTATTTAATTCTACCTTTGGAAGAGATCCTTATTAGATCAATTTTTTTCCCAAGTCTGAAGTGATTTCTCTTATCTCTAGTCAATTTCTATAATTGACTATGTTTAATAATAAGACTTATTAAAATTTTTTCATGATTTCAATAGCACAAGATAACACCCTTCCCCTTCCAAAAATTAGGACTCATTCTCAGAAACACATATACCAGCCTGGGAATCATATTGTACATTTTCACAAAAATTTTTTTTGAGATGACGAATACTAACCTTAAGGTTGGATAGGCAGTTGTTGAGGAAAATGTGCCACCTGTTCAGGAACAGCTGCTTCTGACTGACACAGAGCAGACAAGTCACCAGGGGATACAAGGCCTGAGGAGCAAGGAGAGAAGCTCATGGGATGGTCTGTGTTTCAACAAACCAGGTAACACTTTCTCTGGAACGACTCTCTAACCATCTCCCTCTGTAGGAATAATCAGCCAGAACAGGCAGGATACTTTCTAACAGTACAAGGCCCAATGGGTGCCATGCAGAGGCAGGAATTTTGCAAATTTGCTTTGACGACACGGTGACAGAATATTCTAGAGTTATGTATGATGTTCAATACGTTTTAAGTATAATAATGTGGAGATCGAATTCACTGATTTAGTCCCCAATTATGAATTTTAAAAACAAGCTCACCATCATAATTCACTCTTTCAATGCCTCCAAAAGCAGGAAAACACACTAACTTTGAAAATGTTCTTGGCTTTTTTTTGCTTGTAAACATCTACTAGTTTTCTCTGTCTTAGAGGTAGGCGTATATATTTTCATTTGCATGCACCCTTCCTGTAATTAAGGAAGATTCCTAAAAGAAATGTTATTGCATTGGTAAACTCTACCAAGACAAATTTAACCACAGGAGGAATTTGCTTATGACCAAATAAACAGAGGTGCTACTGTGCTTTTCCTGCCAATTGGACTGGTCTCCCACAGCAACCGGAGAAGTCAGTAAGCTAATGGGCGGCCACCCCAAAAAATATGCAGGCAGAACCGCTTACCATTTTGCTAATTCAGATAGCACACATCTTTATCTATGGCTCCCAATAAATTAAGGCTAATGAATAGTTAAACAAAAATGTACCTTGCTCATCCATTAACTTGAATTAGCAAGAAACAATGCCACAATGAGATTCAGTGTTTAACAATTATTAACTTAGTTTTAAACTGACTTTAATGCAACTCTAATTCCAGTCAGTAATCTAAAAAAATAAAGCATGCCATTAGTCACAATGGACACCAGATCAGAGAATGTAGATAAACGAGCAAATTCATTACCACTGCCAGCAAAGCAACTCTGAGTACATGCTCAGATAATGGTGGCAACCTTTATACTTTGAAGACTAGCAAGAACCATGCTGGTAACTGGCTCCCTAAGTACCTGCCTCCCCAGAATATCACAATTACAGCTCGCCTACCTCGGGCCAATCAAAAAACCAGAGTTGGATTTGCCACAGAGGATACAAGGGTGTGGCTATTTAAAAGAACTTGCAATACCTAGGCCTTCCCAAGAATTGCTTCCCCAGCCTTCAGAGAGTCATTCTCTTTTCTTTCCCAACTCCCTTTCTGGTCTGGTTCCATTTTTATTTTGATGGCCAGGATAGGAATTATTCAGTGGAGACTCATAGAGCTTGAGAAGAGAAAATGCTATTATAGTCAGTCTTCAGACTGGAAACAAATTCTCAGAAATTAAAGCAAAAATCAAGTTAAGCCAATCTTAAAAATGAACAACAGAATCTTTAGGACAAGAAGGGCCACCTGAGGTGACACGGTCTCAGCCTTTTTTTTTTTTTTTCTTTTTTAGGAGGTACCAGGGATTGAACCCTAGACCTTGTACATGGGAAGCAGGTGCTCAACCACTGAACTACACCTGCTCTCCTGGTCTCATCCTTTTATATCAGAGATTCGGTCATAGTCAATACTAACTGCAAGCTCCAAATGTTGAAATGCTACCTATTTTCAGGGGGCTGTAGGCAATTGTCATCCAAGAGATTTCTGCCTAGGAATTTTAGTCTCCACAGATTTTTTTTCTTTTCAATTTGCTCATAGTTACTAACCAAGGAATGCTTCTTTCGAGAGGAAAGTTCCAGTGTGGTGTCATAGAGGCTTTCAACAAAGTTTCTAAGACAGGGAACATTCACTTCATTTTTAACAGCCTGAAATAGAGATGCACGTTAAAATTATATGAATCAAACTGCTGACTCTCTAATCCAACTTGAAGAAGTTCTTAAAATAAAAACATAACTCACGGCAGCAACTGGGACAAGAATTTCAACAAAAAGCCCAGCCAAAGCATGCTTGATATCTTTGTCTTTGACCTCGAGGAAATAATGTGCACATTCCTAGGAAGTAGAAAGAAGAGTAAAGGGAGGGAGAGGAGATTGAATCACTCATTCTTTCAGTCACTCATTCATTGTCAACAAATTTCTGTTGACTCCCTATGTGTGTGGGGCCCTGGGCTCTTAATGAGCCCACAAACACAGAGAAGGTGAACATGGGAAGAGAGGCAGAAGGCATCAGACGTATTAATTTAGGCCCTGTGCCTGACAGCTCTGAGCACAGAGCTGTTTACTTGTTCTCCCTGACATTTAGGTACATTTATTATTCAGATAGTTTCATAAGCAAGCCTGAACGTTTCCCCTCCCTACATCTGAAGAGGAAACCTTTGGAACTCCTCAAGCAAGGCTGTCTTTGCCTGTGGGATACTGTCTACAAAAGGGCATTTTCAGTTGCCCAGGAATGCATTCTGCAGGGAGGTTGGTCTGTTCAGAATTCTGCCAGCTCCTTTCTCCTTTTTGGCCTTATTTTGGTAGTAGCTTATTGTGGTCTATAGTGGGTATTGTTTTCATGGGAAAGAGCCCAATGCCACATGTATTTGATAATGTGCTAATACACACATTCACTATTACCATTTATTTCCAGTAAATATTGGGACCATTGACAAAAATGTTTCTAAAGTCCTCAGTCTATCAATTTCACACTAGGACCTAACTCCAAAATAGGAAGTATCAGCATGGAAAACCATTGAGAACTTTTTCCCAGTACAGCATGGAACTTTCTGGTTCCCAGGATTGTGGGAACGTTATTTTGCACATGTATGAAAATACTCTCAAGTAGTCATCCAAGTACAATGGTATGTGAATTATGAATATGCGAGGGATAATAAGAATAGTTAACAGTTATTGTGTGCTTACCACATGCCAAACTTTACATGGATTATCTCACTGAATTAACAAAAGCCCTCTCTAAGGCTAAAGTTATTATCACCACTTTTCAGGTAAGGTGAAGGAGGCTGAGGGTGTTAAATGTGGCTTGCTAAAGTCACAGAGCTGGTAAGTGCTGGAGCTTGAATTCAAACTCAAGAAGTTTCCTACATAGCCTACATTCTTTTAAAAATTTTAATAGCTTTATAGGAATATCATTCACATACCATACAATTTGTTCATTTGAAGTGTACAATTCAAAGGCTTTCAATATATTCAGTATATTGTGGTGTACCCATCACAACAACAAATTTTAGAACACTTTCTTCACCCTAAAAAGAAACTCCACACCTCTTAGAAGTGTCATTCTACTTCCCCCATCCACCCTACATCTAGACAACTAATAATCTACTTTCTGTCTCTATAGATTTGCCTCTTCTGGATACTTCATATAAATGGAATCATACAATATGTGGACCTTTGTGACTGGCTTCTTTCATTTAGCATAATGTTTTCAAGGTTCACCTGTGTTGTAGCATGTATCAGTACTTCCTTTCTATTTCTGAATAATATTCTATTATATGGATATACCACATATTGTTTAACCATTTATAAGTTGATGGACATTTGTGTTGTTCCTGCTTTTTGGCAACTGTGCATACAGCTGCAGTGAATACTCATGCACAAGTTTTTGTGTGGATATATGCTTTTGTTTCCTTGGGTATGTAACTAGGAATGGAATTTCTGCGTCATATAGTAATTCTAGGTTTAGTCCTTTGAGGAACTGACAGACTGTTTTCTGAAGTGGCTGCACCATTTTGCATCCCCACCAGCAGTGTTGAGGATTCCGGTTTCTCCACATCCTCGCCAACACTTGTTATGGTCTGTCTTTTTTATTCTAGCCATCCTAGTGGGTGTGAAGTGGTATGGCCTATACTGTTAGCCCCTCTATCTAAGCTGTCTATTAAGGTCCTCACCTAAATCTAATTCATAGCAGCATTAGAAAATTCCTTTTGGATACTAAAGGTGTGCAAACTCTAATAGAGCTGAACGTCTGCTAAATTCCCAGTAGCAAGAATTCTTTTGTTAATACACAGTGATGAACACTGTGCAATAAACATGCAAACCTGTACGGTCTGGATGATGTTTAGCGAAGTTCTTTTTATAGCATCAATGAAAGAGGTTTATTTCTTTATCCAATTAAAGTTCTCACATCTATGAATGTCAATATAGCCAACCCCATTCTATTGATTCTAAAAAGTAAAAAAATCAGTTCAATCTCATTCACAGAACAATATGTAGTCCTTTTATGAAAAAGGGGGGAAAAAGTTGACAAGACATTCCAATGTACATCCTATTCCAAAGATGATAATATGTAAGTTTTAAAATGGAATTATGTGTCTGCAACTCTGTGTGTTTTCCTTTGGTTACAAAGCACTTTACTTCATGTACCTATGTACTTCATGGGGAGAAAGTAGGATTTTTTCCATACTGACAAGTAAATGGTCTTTCACATCCCAGGTCAGTCATTTTGAGGCAAAGGATTGCTCAAGTTGATGACAGCCTTTGGCTCTCCTGCCCAAGATATTACCTGCATAAACTGGAGAGAAGCCTCGAAGTCTTCCACTGGGTACATCTTAATTCGAAAGAATTTCATTCCCATTATCAAGCTGATGATGCTTTGAACCACATATGGACTCTGCTCCTTATGCCGCAATTCCTTCAGCTCTGCCATAAATTTCTTCTTTACAGCAGGGAATCTGAGAAAACATAAGTTATTTATCAAATAATGGGTAGGAAAGTCACTACCCATTATCTAAGAGTGACAAAGTACAAGAGATGTGATCCTTTGAATCAGCTGAATTGTAATGGCGATCCTTGTGTCAGGATTTGATGTCTGACTTTTGGTCATGTGTCCAATTGTCTCTTTCCCTCTCTTAGTCCTTAAGATGCTTAACATCTCCTTCAGGCCAGGGAGCAGATACAGAGTTATTTAGATGCTCTCAAAAAGGCCAAGCTCTTAAATTGAGCATGATGAAAAGTGCCATTTCCTCAGGATCTGCAATTTCCAACATACTTCTAGACCCTGAGGGCTTGGACACCAAATTGTAAGCATCTGAGAAATAACATACCAGATCTGCTATTTCTAACAGTGACAGGAAATGATTTTGGATTTGTATTCCAAGTAACACCAAGCAATATACCTACATCCATTTCCAATGTTTTTCTGTGGTTTTTTTTGTTATTATTATTCTAAACACTTTATATTTACTGACTCAATCCAACAACTCCAGAGGTACATTTCTATTGTTAGCCTCATTTCATAGATAAGAAAATTGTGCACAGAGAAGTGAAATAATTTACCTAAGGCACTCAGCAAGGAAATGGCAGAGCCAAAACTGAAACCCAGGCACCTGCCTCCAGAGTCTCTGCTCTCAATACATTCTGCTATCTTCACAGCAGCAATTCTGGGACTGAGGCAGCAGCCTCATTTTATGATGAGGTTACGAGGCAGAGGGGTCAAGTTATCTGTGTAAGGTCCCAAGCTGGTAAGCTGCTGACTGACCTGGGTTTCAGCCCGGGCTTCAGGTCTCTTAGGCTCTACTTCCTACTGCCGTGGTGGTTTGTTTTATAGTTTTAGGCTAATGATGATCGAATAACATATTTTTTAGGTTAAAGGAGAATTTAGTAGTGGGAAAATTCAAATCCTATCTAAAAGACAACATACAAGGGACGATTTGGTCTGGTGGGTTTCAAAAAAAGAAGAGGTAAAAAAGATAGTCCCTACTCCCAAGGAACTTAAAATATTTGTACTGTTTGAAAGTAAAATAACTCTAGTTACAATGACAATAGCATATCATTCAGTATTTTTTTTTTTTAAAGAATAGATTTTAAAGCTAAAAGTAGCAGCAGTACTCCTAAATAAGTAGCAGATCTTCAAAGTACCTAAGGGTAAAGGAATATACACATAAAAATTATACAAATTACTTTCAAGATGGCTGTTTCAACTCAGTTAAAACAAAGAAACAAGGAAACATCCTGAGGCTCGCTGCATTTTGTTTCCTGGGACCCTGAGCCTGATGCTCCACTAAGTGAAAACGGGTCTGTTAGGAGCAAGGCATGAGAAGAAGGGGCACCTACAGTTATTAAAGTTTAGGGAAAACTGAAAGAATTCCAGAAGTTTGGAACAACTCTTGACACCTCAAAATAGAAATTTTAGGACAAATCAAGTAGGTAGCAAGCATGCAGCTATTGCTTCACCAAAAAGGCAGGAGAAGGGGCTTATGATTGGTAAGTGGGGTGTGAGGGGCTTTTCGGGTACAGACAGGCTGGTCATTCTTGACATGGCATGGGGGGTGGAGTTACACAGTGTCCATTTTCTCACAGTTTGTTAAATTGTATATTTATGTCTTAGGGACTTTTCTGTTTTGCTACATGTATTTCACAACAGAAAATGGCTTTAAGAAGGCAACAGAGCTCAAAACATAAACAGCTTCAAGAAGATTTAAATGCTTTATGAATGAGATATTCCCTATGTGCTGCCAAGACAGGTGAGGGTATTTCAGGGCATAGTCCTCATCGGTGGTGACATTGTGGCTTTCCACAAAACACCTGCTTTCAAGACAGAGTCCTCAGCTGGCCCGTTATGGGATTCCTAAAATATGAGGGAAATGTCATTGAAAATACTAGTTGTATTTAATTTAGAGGTAAAATATCATGGAGATTAACTAAAAAATTATGTATTAATTATTCAGATTAGGGAATCTGCAAAAATTAAAATACAAATTTTATTCATTAAATTTACAATAATCTATTACTTGTCAGGTAACATCTATTTGAGGCTTTTATAACTACACGATTGAACATTTTGGAATATACATTCTAAAAGCCCTATGTCATCATTCATTTTCACTTCTTAAAATGGCTGCTGCTGCTGCTGCTGCTGATCGCAGCAAGTAGACAGGCAGCACTTACTATATGCCAGGGGCAGTTCAGTGCACTTTACAAATAGTAACTCAGTTAATCCTCACAACAACCTGTGAGCAGGGTGCTATCATGACACACTTTTGACAGAGGAGGAAACTGAGGCAGAGATTTAGTAACCTTTACGCCACCCAGCTGATAAGTGGTGGATCTGGGATTTGAATCCAGATGGATCCAGATGTCTGACTGCAGAGTCTCTGCTCTTAATCTCTGAGACATGCACATTACGCCCAGAGCAGTGGTTCTCTAACTGGGCTCCGCAGACCAGCAGCAGCAGCATCTCCAGGGAAATTTCCAGAAACACACATCCTCCTGCCCCACCCCAGGCCTACGGAATCAGAAATTCTCAGGGTAGGGCCCAGCCATCTGTGTCTCAGCAAGCCTTCCAGGTGGTTCTGACACACTAAAGACTGAGACAGATGATGCTTTACATTTTAGACACATGATACGATAACATTTTACATTTTTATCCTCACAACAATCCAATGACCAGGCAGTGAGTGCATTTCCACTTCACAAATGACTAGACATATTTGGAAGATCACAAATGAAGAGGCTCAAACCCGGGTCTTCTGATGCAAATTCCAGGAATTTCCATTACACCCCAGTTGCCGTAGACAGTCATGGGCTATGAAATGGAGTCCCTGCTGTGGTGAGGATGGTTGACAGTCGACTGGGAAGATCAAACAGGGTGGCATTGACCCGAGCCGTGTGAATAATAATAATGATAAAAGCTGCCACCTCCTGGGGGCCTTCTGGGGGCTGGCATGTCCCTAGATCTTTGCCTGAACCCCTCTGGTCCTCTCTGACCCTTCAGGCAGGTCAAACGCCCCAGGTTCCACCACGTTCTCCTAACTCAAGCTGCCTTTCATGTGAATAATATATTTAAAAGGCTACAGGGTATTGGAGACTGAAGGGACTCCTTTCAGTTGGGTAATCAAAGAAGATCTCAGAAAGGACTTGAGTTGGGTTGAAGGGAGAGCAAACATCTTTAGACAGAGATGGATAAAGGGCAAGAAGCAGAAATGGCAAGGCAAAACAATGGAAACGGCATTTTCAATCAAGATTATAAATATGTAGCAACTCTAAACTGGATTTTTAAAAAAATTATATTTTAAGTAAAATTATTTCCAAACACTTAAAAACTATCTGTAGTTTTAATTTTGAATTGTGAGAGCTTAAAGGGAAAAAGTAATGTTATGGGTCAGAATTATATAGTTTTAAAGACCAAATGATACTTATGAAAGTCTGTTTTACATTTCTAATCTATGACTAAAATAAGGAGAGGTAGGAGGAGGTAGGTTATTTGTTAACTATTACAATGTTCTCATGAGTTAGAGGCTAAAAGTCTATTTAATTCTTATTAAAAATAAATATGGCTAACTTTTACTTAAAAAAGTTCCACATGATATAAACATGTTATTTTAGATTAAAAGTAATTCAACAATCTATTTTCAGTTAAACTCTATTTTCCCTTAAAATAATTTGAGGGGAATATTTTTTTCCAGTGACCATGCCAATAAACTTTAGTGAATACAGTAACTAAATGATTTTTCAGTTTTTGATATTCTGTAAAATTAACATATAAATATCTGCTTTAAAATGTATAGTGTATATTATAAAAGTGAGAGTATAAGAATATACATTAAAATTAAATCACCCAGAGAAAGAAGTTTTAAAATTTATGCACCTGAGAAGCAATTATCACTATTTAAATGAATTTGCCAGATCTTAACCAAAGTACTTTAAAGAAACTGAATTTCAAATTAATTGACTTTGAAAAACTCAATACAACGTAAATATCACGTATAGCAAAAACCTTTTCCTTTAATGACAGGAATTAAGCAGCATTATCACTAATAAGATTAAAAAGAGTGATTCTGCTAAAACTTAAAGACCAAACTAAGTATTTAATAACTGAAGTCATAATAAGGAAAATTCTTCACATGCATTCTTACCTTTGGGAGCTAGCTTTAAAATCTAAAATTAGAAGTGACATTAATTCCTTAACTTTATTTTTAAAAAATAACCCTGTTGTGCGAGATAAACATAATTTTTATTTCATTTTTTCTTCCTGAGAACAAAGGAAGCTGTACTTCACTAAGGTAATGATAAAGGAATGATCTTGGAGGGCTCAGGAGAAGAAGCGATGTGTTGATTCATGATATAACACTAGTTTAAGATTATACCAACTATCAGTGAAGCTTAACTATACATTGACTGGTTGAGATACATCCTAGGCTATTTGAGTGTGTGATTACTTCATGAGAAGACCGACCAAAACTTCTTTAGGGATAGGAAATTATTAGAGCATTGCCCAAATTGAGGCATTTTTTAATATACCCTACTAGAGCAGAATTGGGACCAATGTCGACGTTGGGAAAATTTTAAAAGTCACTATTGACAAGAAAACACTGACTTGGTGAACCATAAATCTGATTAAATGTGGAAATTCCTACACCTTAGAATGCTACTTAGTTATGACATTGTTTCTCAATTCATTCACAACCAAATCTGAGTCAATGTGGACAAGGAAGGTCTTTCTACAGTAACCAATATCATTATGTATAATCCATAGAAACCAAGAAAAACACAGAGCCATTTTTGGCTTATTAAACTGTCCAAAATGATAGCATAAAAGAATTATGGTAGGACTAATTGCCAATAAGTATGTTGAGATTTTCAGGGTTTCACAAATTAGCAAATATACATAGTAAAACCTCATTTTTCTGTTCTTTTCTGGGAATGAGGTAGATACCCATGAATTAATTTGTCAGATAATTGCAGATTAACTCTTCAAAATGCTAATACTTTTGCTATTCAACTGAAGTGGAAATCTCTCCAGAATGCATTATACCTTTTTTCTTCAATGACTAACGAACTGCAATTATTTTAATGTGCTATAATAAAAGTACAATACAGTCTCGTGCAAAATGGCCCAGATAACTCTATTGTTTAGTTTCTGTGTGTGCTTTGGCCAGTTTTTCTTTCTTCTTTGTTACTGTCGGCTCTTGAGCTGATATTTTTCATTGGCATCAGTGTATCCCCCACTTGCAGCAATTCCCTCTCCCCCTCCTAACACTGATAAGTTATGTGTTAAAAAAATAATAGGTAGCAGAGCTTCCTAGATAAACTGTATTAGATGAAATAAATCATGGTGAGGAGTTTTTTTGGGGGGGTTTACTTCTTGTATTCTTGTCTATGTGCTGGCTAGGTAAGTTGCTGAGTAATTTTTTTTCCAGTGATTTATAAATTGTGTATTTCCTCACTGCTAAATTAGGAAATTCCATCTCATGAAGATAAAAATCTGTCTCTGAGGGTTGCATTTCACCAGGCTCTGGGTATCGCTGTTGCTTTAAGCTGGCCTCCTGGCTTGAATTCCTGTTCTTTCTCTGGCTCTTTTGCCTACTCTAGGCACCTGCTTCAATTGCTTCCAGGTTGGATAAGATGAAGAAGGATGAGTCGGAAGAAAAATATTATTGCTAAAAGTCTAATGCTGCTTTGTTCTAGCCTGCCAAGTAGCTTATGGGGCCAGAGAAATACATTTAGCCATGAGAATCATGCCCATACCCACCCCCCCAACTTGTTTCCATGACAGAGTTTGGGACATTTTTAGCCCAGCTGAATTGTTAGGTCTGTAGTAAAGGGGACATGCCAGAACGGAATTTTCCTACTCGTGGATGATATATTGTCACCACCGACTCATGGAACACAGAAAACAAAACTTTTAAAACTGATAAGCTTTGGAACATTTGGGCAGAGAGAAAAGTAATTTGGTTAGACCATAGATTTCTTTGATGAGGTGGTCTGAAACCCATAGCTTCTGAGTGGGATCTGGTCTAATTGACAAGTGAAAAAGAAAACAGTGGAAACAAAATGGAAAAAAGATGTGGTACCTGCCTGGAGGAGCTTCCAATCTAATTTCAGAGACAGGGCACACTTAGGAAAAAGCAGCTCAGTTCCCTGTAATCTGACACACGCCTTTCCTTAGGTTAGTGGTGGGTGATCTAGAAGAGGCAGGTCTGTTCTTAGGTAAAGGGTTCTGAGTTCACATACTTAGCTTGTGCCAGCACCCCGATGACTTCTGCATACAGGTCTGCCACGATGTGCATGTTGCCAGTGTTAGGACCAAGGTACCTAAGTGAAGTTAATTAGACAATTAGGGACACCTGGTCATCTGCCAAGAGCAAACAGTCCATTTAGTTCCAAGCACCCAGCCTCCTCTAAATTCTCAGGTGAAAAATAACCTTACCCTTCTTTGTATTTAAAGTGCTTGAAAGCCAAATTAATAACGTCAAGTACTAAACTGTCTATTACAGGATGAAGTGGAATCTGAAAAAAAAAAAACAACAAACAAACAAACAAACATGATTTTTAACATGGAAGAAAATATTAGAGATCAAATTAATAACAGAACATCCAATAACTCTATTTGGCCTTTAACAATCAATAAATATAATTCATATCACCCAGTATCTAGAATTCATGAACAATATGATAAATTGAGAGTTAAAAGTCAGTTTTTAGATTATAAATCTTATCTAAAAGTAACATTAATTACTTACCTGTTTCAAAACTTCTATTAATACTAAAGAGAAAATAAAATCAATGGCGAGGTCCCGTCTTTCCATTAAATAATCTCGCTGCTGTTCATCACTGTAAAATTTAAAAATATTCAAATTAAAAAGACCAAATATATTTTCAGAGTGATAGAATGCATGAAAAATCTAGGACTCATCCCCAGTGGATTGCAAACCAATTCTGTTATTACCACAAGACTGCATTGTGAAGTATATGCAAAAGCTATTCCTATTATCAGTATAGTGCAGAGGACAAACACTGGATTTGAAGTCAGAATATTTGACTCCAAATTTTACATTTTTAGCTATGTCAACTTGCATAGCTATTTGTGAGTCTCTATTCTAATCTTATGAACTTTTCTAAAATACTTTTCCTTTCAACCCAGGAATTCTATCACTTCTGTAAAATGTGATGCAAATATGAGACAGGGCTCCTTCCATACCAGAGGTGTACATTAACATCAGAAGAGGTGATGCTTGGGAAAGCCTTCATGAAGAGCCAAAGAATATAAGGAAATAATGTTATTTCCATTCGGTGCAGGATTAGAGGTGGGGAAGAAAGTATCAGAATTGTTTTCCTTCTTTTAACTTGTCCCTTTCCTTTTATCCTAAGGCCACTTGAGATTTAGTGAAAGGAAAGTGGAAGAGAAGGGATGGTAGAGGAGAGAAAGAAAGCAGGTGGAAGAAGAGGTAGGAGAGGAAAAGTGGGGTCATTTTGCATTAATTCAAACAGCCCGAAATGGGAATTAAGAAAACAGTTCCACTTACAACAGCATCTAAAAGAAGAAAGTATCTAGGAATAAATTTATACAAGGAGATGAAAGACTTGTACATTGAAAACTATAAAATACTGCTGAAAGAAATCAGAGAAGCCCTAAATAAATGGCAAGGCTTTCTGTGTTCATGCATTGGAAGACAATATTGTTAAGATGTCAGTTCCATCCAAAGTGATCTACAGATTCAATGCAATCCCTATCAAAATTCCTGTAGACTTTATGCAGAAATGGAAAAGCCGATCCTCAAATTCATAAGAAATAGCAAGGGGCCCTGAATAAATAAAACAATCTTGAAAAAGAACAAAGTTGGAGGTCTTACTTTTTCTGATTTCAAAGCTACAGTAATCAAAACAGTGTGTTATTGGCATATGGATAGAGATGTAGATCAATGAAGTAGAATTGAGTCCAGAAATAAACCCAAACATTTATAGCCAGTTGATTTTCAACAAAGGTGCCACATACAGGCAAAGGGGAAGGAATAGTCTCTTCAATAAATGGTGCTGGGAAAACTGGATTTCTACAGGCAAAAGAATGAAGTTAGACCTGTACTTCATACCATATACAAAAATTAACTAAAAATGGATCAAGGACCTAAATATAAGAGCTAAACCCATAAAACATAGGGGTAAATCTTTATGATCTTGGATTAGGCATTGGATTTTTAGATTTGACACCAAAAGCACAGGTGACAAAAGAAAAAAATAGATAAAATGAACCTCATCAATATAAAAAACCTTTTGCATATCAAAGTACATTATCAAGAAAGTAATACAGCCTAGAGAATGGAAGAAAATATTTGGAAATCATATCTGATAAAGGTTTAATATCCAGAATATATAAAAGACTCCTATAACTCAACAACAAAGAGACAAACAAGGCAATTGAAAAATGGGTTAAAGATTGGAATAGACATTTCTCCAAAGGAAATATGCAAATGATCAATAAGCACATGAAAAGATGTTCAACATGATTAGCCATTAGGGAAATGCAAATTAAACCTACAATTAGATACCACTTCATACCCACCAGGATGGCTACTGAACAACAACAAAACAGGAAACAAGTTTTGGAGAGGATGTGGAGAAGTTGGGTCCTTTGTATATTGGTGGGAATATAAAATGGTCCAGCTGCTATGGAAAACAGTTTGGTAGTTTCTCAAAAAGTTAAATATTGAGATATCACATGATCCTGCACTTCCACTTCTTGGTATATACTCAAAAGAACTGAAAAAAGTTGCTTGCATACCAATGTTTATAGCAGTGTTAGTCATAATAGCCAAAGGGTAGAAACAACTCAAGTGTCCATCCGCAGATGAATGGATAAACAACATGGTATATCCATACAATGGAACAGTCTTCAGCCATAAAAAGGAATGTCATTCTGAGACATGCCACAACAGGGATGGACCTTGAAGAGATCATGTTGAGTGGAATAAGCCAGACACAAAGGAACAAATATTGCCTGATTACACTCACATGAAATATCTAGAATAAGAAATTTCAGAGACAGAAAACCAAGTAGAGATTACTGGGGTCAGGGAGACGGGGGATGGGGAGTCATTGCTTAATGGGTGCAGAGTTTCTGTTTAGGGTGATGAATAGTTTGGTAATGGTTGGTGGCAATGGTAGCATAGCACTGTGTGTGTAATTAATACCACTTGATATATATATACACACACAAAAGTTTTTAATATTGATGAGGTCCATTTTACCCATTTTTTCCTTTTGTCACCTGTGCTTTTGGTGTCAAATCTATAACATAGATATCTATATATACACACACATATATATGTTACAATATTTTTTTTAAAAGAGGGGAACAGAATTAGCACTATTGGGACAGATGTGTTACCACCCTCTTGCCACCCCTCCCCCCGCCATTTTTCATTTTCCGCTTACCTACCACACTGACTTAGGGCTAATTTGAATTGACTAGAAAAAGACAATAAAGTGATTCCTGAGATCATTAGTGCAGAATAGTGGTAAGGGCATTCATTGGCTTTGGTGTGGAACAGTCCTGGGTAAAACTATGTC
>JAQZBX010051101.1:0-19459 GCA_029593785.1 Cabassous unicinctus | reverse complement strand
AAAAAAAAAAAAAAAAGTAAAAACCAGAGATGTGGAATTACGGAAAACCTGGCGACAACCACACCAAGAATGAGAATTATGAGCCAATTTAGTGATTTGTGTTTCTGCTGGTGTGTCTAACTCTATTTGTATCTGTTTGTTTGGTGTATATTTTCACACCTCTGCATGGTAATATCAAATTAACAAATGAAAATTCTTGAAAGAGCTCTATTCAAATTACTAAAGCTTAAATAAGTGCTTAGAGATGTGATGAGTACTCCTGGAAACCAGATTAGAAAAGCCAAACAGCATGAAAAAGGTCATATAACAATCTGAAACATATTATTTGATTCAAAAAAAATGTATACGTATCCATTACATTTAATTGAGAAATGTATATATTTATTCATCTGTGTTTACTTTTTAGTTTTTAATTGTTTAGATTTTCAATTATTAAATGTACAAAATAAAGTTTAAAAAAAAAGTGAGGTAAACAGGAAAAAAAAAAACAATCTGACTAAAGAAACTATTTAAAGGGCGGGGGGAGAAGGAAAACAAAAACCAACGTACAAAGGCTGTCCTGAATTCCTCCACAATCTTTCTATAGCTCCTCCTACCCCCAGGGTCTTCTCCTAACCTCGGCTGAATTCTAGTGACCCATTAAAACTGGTTTAGGAAACTATGGGAGATGGGGTGTGAAAAGACAGGGGAGATGTGAGTTTCCCTTCGAATTTTGTCTACTAGACCTAGAAATTAAAAATGATAGGGACAGAGGGGATATTACAGAATAAACCTTGTTTAGCATAGTTTGTACTGTAATTTTCGAATTAAGTATTAACAGCCCTGAGATGAGAGTAATTAGCCCAATGGCCAAATTTCAATAAGTAGAGAAAAGATCCTTGAAAGCTATGAAAAGGTGTGTCTAAATTATAATTAAAATAAACAAAACAATTATAATATATTCTCCAGAGCCTGATAATCAGTATGCTTTTGAGGTTATTTATAATTTTAAGTTATTATGAAAACAAAGAGGTTTCCTATGAAGGAAAAGAGAAAAGGAAAACATTTCTTACATAAACTATTATTATTTTAATTTTATTCTACTTAGGTGTAATCTCCCGGGGTTTATATAGATATTAATAAGCTAACATTAAGACTGTGAGATCTTTATGTTGATAAAATTGTAAGTTTTTAACTAAATGAAATTAATTTTTACAAATGTCTTTTAAAAATAATTGGTTTGCTTAAAGTGAAATGACTAGTTTTTCACAGAACAGAATGAGGATTATAAGAAAAAAAAAAGTAAAAGGATTGTGAAAGCTTATTTAAGGAAATGTGTTTTGTTCCAAAATAAGATGGCTGGTTTTCATAAAAGCAGGATGGATATATGTGGGACAAGACTTGGATGGATACGGAAAGTTGTAGAAGGGTTGTGGAAGTAAGTTTCACTTGTTGCTGACTGTAAAGCAATAAGCTTATTTAAAGGTGAAATTTGTCTTAAAGTACCTATTCTACATAGTTATAAATGGTTATAAAAGACTCAAATACCTAGGAGTTAATTTAACCAAAGAAGTAGAGGACCTATATGCAGAAAAGTACAAAACAATGATAAAAGAAATTTAAAAAGACCTAAACAAATGGAAAGACATTCCGTGTTCATGGATTGGAAGAATAAATATCATGAAGATGTCAATCTTACCCAAACTGATTTATAGATTCAATGCAATACCAATGAAAATCCCAACAGCTTACTTTACAGAATTAGAGAAGGCAATTACCAAATTCATCTGGAAGGATAAGTGCATCCGAATAGCCAAAAGCATTCTAAAAAAGAAGAGCGACATGGGAGGAATTTCACTGCTTGACCTTGAAACATATTACAAAGCTACAGTGGTCAAAACAGCATGGTACTGGCATAAAGATAGGCACATCGATCAGTGGAATAGAATTGAGAACCCAGAAATAAACCCTCACCTATACAGTCAACTGGTTTTTGACAAACCTAGCAAGCCCACGCTAATGGGAAAAAACAGTCTCTTCAATAAATGGTGTTGGGAGAACTGGATATCTACAACCAAAAGAATGAAAGAGGACCCCTATCTCACCCCCTATACAACAATCAACTCAAAATGGATCAAAGATCTAAATATAAAAGCCAGGACCATAAAACTACTAGAAGAAGATGTAGGGAAACATCTTCAAGACCTTGTAGTAGGTGTTGGTTTCTTGGACCTTACACCCAAAGCACGTGCAACAAAAGAAAAAATAGATAAATGGGACCTCCTCAAAATTAAACACTTGTGCATCTCACAGGACTTTGTCAGAAGGGTGAAAAGGCAGCCAACTCAATGGGAAAAAATATTTGGAAATCACATATCTGATAAGGGTTTAATATCCAGGATATATAAAGAGAAGTTACAACTCAACAATAAAAAAACAAATGACCCAATTAAAAAATGGGCAAAAGACTTGAGTAGATGTTTCTCCAAAGAAGAAATACAAATGGCAAAAAAAACACATGAAGAAATGCTCAACCTCACTCATGATTAAGGAAATGCAAATCAAAACTACAATGAGATATCATTTCCCACCTATCAGAATGGACACTATTAAAAAGACAGAGAACTACAAGTGTTGGAGAGGATGTGGAGAGATAGGAACACTTCTTCACTGTTGGTGGGAATGCAGAATGGTACAGCCACTGTGAAGGACTGTTTGGCAGTTCCTAAAGAAGTTGAATATAGACTTGCCACGTGACCTGGCAATACCACTACTGGGTATATACCCAGAAGAACTGAGAGCAGTGACACAGACAGACATCTGCACACCAACGTTCACAGTGGTATTATTCACGATTGCCAAGAGCTGGAAACAACCCAGGTGTCCATCAACTGATGAATGGATAAACAAACTGTGGTATATTGACACGATAGAATATTATGCAGCTCTAAGAAGAAAAGCAGTCATAAAGTATATGACAACATGGATGAACCTGGAGGACATTACGTTGAGCAAAGCAAGCCAGACACAAAAGGACAAATAATATATGACTGCATTACTATGAACCAAATATATTGTGTAGCATATTGTATGATTAAAAAAAATTTATATGTATCCAGTACATTTAACTGAGAAATGTATGTTTTTATTAAACTATTTTATTTTTATTTTTAAATTATTGTTTATATTTTCAATTATTAAATGTACAAAATAAAGTTAAAAAAACAAAACAAAACATGATGGGTAAGAAAATAAATTCCACCAGAACCAGATAAGTTATAGACTATTAAAAGGCAGGGCTTGGGGAGGGGTCAAATAGTGATTTTCAGTGTCGGTGAAAACAAAGTATTTTATAGGAATGTAACTTTGATTCTCTTAATTTTCAGGTACTACCAGGGAAGGAAAACAACTAAATATGCTAAAGATTAAAGCTATTTTAAATGTGTGAGAGTTGCACTTTACTTTTTTCTTAGAAAAGGAAAGAGCCACCCTGCAACATTTGAAATAAGAGCATCTTTCTCAATTAACCAATGAAATTAAGACTTAGGAGAGATAAAGACATATCATAATATGTCAAAAGCACTCAGATTGGCAGTTGCTAAGGAAGTTGAATATAAACTTGCCATGTGACCCAGCAATACCATTACTAAGAATGAGAGCAGTGACCCGAACAGACATCTGCACACCGACATTCATAGCGGCATTATTCACGATTGCCAAAAGGTGGAAACAACCCAGGTGTCCATCAAATAATGAATGGATAAACAAATTGTGGCCTATACACATGATGGAATATTATCCAGCGGGAAGAAGAAATGAAGTTGTGAAGCATATGACAACATGGATGAACCTGGAGGACATTATATTGAGTGAAGCAAGCCAGACACAAAAGGAATAACACTGTATGATTGTGCTATTATGAACTAAATATACTGTACAAACTCATGGAGTTAATAATTAGAATATGGGTCACCAGAAAATAGAAGGAGGGTAGAGAATGGAAAGCTAAGGGTTACTCTGTGTAGAACTGGTAAAATGGTTGTTTGTAAATCTTTGGAAATGAATAGAAATGGTTAAAGCATCTTACAGTGTTTGTAACTTAGCAGTACTATTATATGGGTATTGACAATGATTGAAATGGAAAGTCTAGTGCGAATATTCTCACTGTCCTGATTTTGTGATAATCAGGGTAGGCTAAACATTCGCTATATAAGAAACCATGCATGTGTCCCCAGACCTCGTTTTTCTCCCTAGGTCTGGTTTTTAGAATGCTGGTGATAAACTAAGCCTGATTTATTATATGACCATACTGTATGGAAAATGACTGTAACTCTAGGTATCTTCGGTCAACTTTGAGATATAGCAGGGGGACGGATGTGGCTCAAATGGTTGGGTGCCTGTCTCCCATATGGAAGGATCTGGGTTCGATCCCCAGGACCTCTGGGTAAAAATTTAAAAAAGAAAAATACAGAAGGCGCGTGGGTTGCTAGGTCCCGTGCGCGGGTACGCCATCAGGCCCCTCAAGTGGGTGAGTTCCCCAGGCCCCGCACATGGGTGCGCCACCAGGCCCTGTGCATAGATGCAGCGCGCCACCAAGCCCTGCAAGTGTGTGAGCCCCCCAGGCCCCACGTGTGGGTGCGCCGTCAGTCCCCGTGAGCCACGCAGCAAGATGATGACATAACAGGAGAGTACCACAAGGGAGAACCAAGACAAGACGCGCCGAAAAACCAGGAACTAACATGGCAGAGGTGGTAGGACACCTCTCTCCCACATCGGAGTTTCCAAGGATCGAATCCCAGTGAAAACAGGAGAAGAAGGATGAGAAGAGAGGGCAGGAAATGGACACAGAGAGTTGCCCATCGAATGGACACAAAAACAGCAAAAATGGTGGGGGGGGTAAAAATGGATGAAAGTAAATAAGTAAATAAACCCTTAAAAAAAAAAAGGGAAAAGTCTAAGGTCTTGTATATTACTAGACAGAAAGTTAAAAACTGTAACATGGGATTCTAAGATAGTAAAACCTCATGTAAAACACGAATATGGGTGATATTGCATATATAAGACTGCTTTTACAAAATTTAAATTCAAATATACTAGAGAGAAGGAAAACGAATAGCAGTTATGTACGGCAGGAGAAGCATAGAGATTGAAAAGTGATGAGTATTTTTTTGGTTTGCTTGTTTGTTTATTATTATTGGGATAATGAAAGTGCTCTAAGAATGACTGAAGTGATGAATGCACAAATATGTGATTACATCGAATACCACTGACTGTACACTTTAGATGGATTTTTGCTTTATTAATATGTATCAATAAAATTGATTTGTTTAGGGAAAAAAAAGCACTCAGATATTCATTAAATTGAGATATGTAATCGAAATCTTAAACACTCATGCACTCAGCAAACCTAATGAACCCAAATCAAGACACGGAATAGAGCTATTGGTCTCTTGCAGGTGATTAAAAAAAGGGGGGCGGGTAAATTATTCAAAGAGGGTAAATTCAATTCCCTATTCCTCGAGGGAGGGCAGGCAGATGTCCAACACATGATATTTTCGTCTTTTTTCTCACACACAGATGTGTATATTGACACACACAAGCGAACACACACACACACACACACCACCTATTCACCCCATCCCATTAATTACATCAATTGGTAAATTTCTCCAGATCCTATACTAATGGTTTTACCTTTAACATATTTTCAATTAAAAGCATAATTATTAAATCTCACAGACTGTGGCCAAGGGTTAAGACAGTACAGAATTTGAAAGTGGAACAAAGAAAGAATTGCTTCAGTCACTAATGAACTAAGCATATTCTCTTCTTGTCAGAGAAAACCAGAAATTCTAGACACATTTACCTTTCCTTTTGTAATAGTATCTTATTATTGTTATCATAAAAGTAATGAATGCTCACTATAAGGATTATAAGTATAGAGAAAACAGGAAAGCAACCCTAATCCCACCAGGCAGTGTGGCTGCTATGAGCATTGTACTTCGGGTCTATTTTCTTTGGGGCATTCTGCCATGCTCGGGTGTGTTTGTGCACCTCCAATACACATAACACAAGTACTAATGATTCCATTTTTTGTTGCATAAACTGATCCACAAAGGAAGCTAAATAAATCGCCCAAAGTGACCCAGATATTATTTATTATTAGAACCAAGGTTTAAACCCAGGTAGGCTGGCTCCAGAGCCCAAACTCCTCATTTATTTGTAGTCAAATCTTTGACAACCTTCATTATTTCTAATCCATAAAATAGCCTTGCTTATTCTGAAAAACAATTAAATAATACCCTAATTTTTCATGGTTCCATCTTTAATATTTTGCTCTGTAATCAATCCCAAATTTATTTTGGTGTTTGTTATACGTAATGTTAGCTTTTTCCAAGTAACTAACCAATTATGCCTGTTTCATCTTTAAAATAAGCTTTCTCTTTCTCCCTGGGTCATTGATCTATTCTTACCACTTGTTAACTTTTTATAAATTCTGGGGGGTCTGTTTTTAAATTGCATACTCTCGTTATACACTAACCTATTTACTTCAGATTGTTTTGATTATTTTGGATATAAAGTATATTTGAATAAGGTTACGACAACTCCCCAACTATTTTCATTTTCTTTGTCAAAATTCTACATTTTTCTCACTTAAGGAGATTTTAATTGGCCTATCAATTAACAACTAAATGATTTTTAAAACAACTGGTATCTTTACAAGATTCCCTATTTCCATGCAAGAACAAGGTACATCTCGGTTTGTCTAGTGGGTTTTCCCCTACCTAAGTCCCACATATTTTCTATTATGGATACTGTGACATAGTTACTTTTATTGTTAGACTAAATTCTTTTAAAATCACTATTTTCTAGAAATGAAAACTGAAGTACCAGCTAAGAAAACTGGATTCTAGGCTTTTACAAACTGCTGAGGCACCATGAGCAAACTGTTTCCCCAATGTCTCATTTCCTCTATCCAGAATATGGGGTAAATTATGCTTCTCAGAAATACATGTATCCCTGAAATGTACTTTTCTCCACTAATCTCAAGAGAAATCTTCTAATACCAGAACACTTGAGGCCATAAGGAAAACTGTTGAGCAAGAATGAAAGAATCCAACCATTGTCAAGAACTACTGCGACAGCCAGTCCCACAGACACTGTATCACAATATGCTGCCCACTCTGAGAAGTCATTCAAATTTGGTCAAAGATTTCAAAGGGCAAGTGTGGCAGTTTGATATTATTGATGAATTCCAAAAAGAAATATTGATTATGTTTGTAAACTGGTCTGTTCCTCTGGGCATGATACCCATTTGATTATATTAAATTCAGAGGTTTCACTTTTACTTGATTACATTAAGATTAAGGCTTTGATTCAGCCATGTCAGTAGAACACGGAGTCCCCGCCCCCTTGGTGGGCAGACACTCACACAGAAAATGACTTTGGTGAGGGAAGTAACTTACTCTTTATGGCCTTGTGACTGTAAGCTTCTACCCCAAATAAATACCCTTTATCAAAGCCAATAGAGTTCTGGTACTTTGCATCAGCATCCCTTTGGCTGACTAATACAGCAAGTCTCAAATGTCTCTTTCTTTGGTGAACGTGGAAGAATGGAAGAGTGGGAAAAGTCTAGGTTATGAAATCAGTTCAGCCTATTATCTCTTCAAGCAAGTAATTTAACTAGTCTAAGCTTAGATCCATCAAGAAAATGGGAGATAACTATCCATCATCCATTAATTTTATTACACTATGTGTCAGGAGATATGGTACATTTTAAACTAGTCACGGTGTATCTGCCTTCAAGGAGCTTACAGTCTATTGGGGAACAGAGTTCGTGGGAATCCCAAGAGAAAGCACATGTCAAGTATATGGCATAGTACTTGGAGCCTGCTTAGTAGGCAATAGTAACTATTATAAGTTTTATACTGCATTTATATAATTATTTTAATTCTTCCTTTTATATAATGTGAAGCCTTTTCTGCAAAAGAACAAGCTGAGTCCTCTATAACAAGACACAGAAAAGGAGTTTTGGAACAGTGAGTAGAACATCCTCTATGTCTTTTTTTTTTTTTTAATTACAGCTGCAACAAACTAAACCACAATAAGTGTCCTCTGGATAGGAATTTTAATTTCATTTACTGTAACAGGAACTATAAGTTCAGGAAACTTATGGTGACAGCTTGATTTGTGGATTTTGACATATTTCTTGAACTGGGATTACATTACAAAGAAGTGGAATTCTAAGCAAGCCAGATCTTGCCTATACATTCAATCTTCAAATCAATAAGCTAGGATTCAGTACAACTTGTTTCTGACAGAGGGAAAATGCATGGTCCAAATGACACAGGCCATATTCCTACAATTTAAAAGTTCCTTAAGACGTTCTCAAAATTGAGCTAGAACAGTTCAGCTTTTTACTAGATAATTTTAAAAAAGAGAACTTCAACTCAGAAATTGTCGTCAAACGGACAAGAAGAAAACAATCCTGGTCCTAAAGAGAGTTCTTATATTTGCACTCACTTTACTTCCTCCAAAAAGTCCCATCTATTAGAAAAGTAATGTACATAGAATACAGAGAAGGGGATGACTCTAAACTTTGTAAATACCTGTAAAATGTTGTCTACAAATTTCCATTTAAACAGAACTTGATCTACTCATCGATGGAGAGATGGGAGGAAAGGGGAAGGGAAGGAAGCAGAGGGTAAGAGAGAAGGAGGTGGTGATGCTTTATACACATTATCACATTTCATTCTGCCAACCCCATAAGGTGGGTATCAGTTTCTCCATTTTACAGATGAAGATGCTGAGATTCAGAGGTTAATTCACAGCTAATAGATAGCAAAACTAAGAGGCAAATCTGGGTTTGTCTAACTCTAAAGTGTTATCTGGATTCTTTGTCATATTCCAAGTGCTCTCCCAGTTGTGAGCTTCCTTCATCAGCATTATATATATATTTATGGATCTAGCTATTTAGGGCTGAGCAAAGACAAGAGGAGGCAGCAACAGGAATACATTTTCACTTTCCCCAATTATCCAGGCAGAGTTACGGAACTGAAGCTTCCTGTAAAAATAGAAAAATATGTATCTGGCAAAGAGGGCAGGTGAAGCAGTGACCACCCAGGAACCACACAGCTTAGTGTGTGAACTCGATGGGAAGAAGGGTTTCATGAAGGATTAAACAGCAAGGGAGAAGAAAGGAAAAAGGGCAGGGGGAAGGGAGGAACTGGTTTGTCAAAGCCATGAGAAAAACAGAAACCAGAGTGAACCCAGATCAAATCTTGCCCATGTCATGGTTTTGCTGGTGGTCAGCTTATGCATGTTTAGCACACATATACTGACTACAATATGCACCTGAATAAAAAATCAATAATATATTTCTACACAGAACCTGGGGTTACAGTAGAGTAAAGGGTAGAGGGGCACAGGGTAAAGAGATGGTTATATAGAAGACTTTAATGTAGAAAACATTTCTGCATTGACATGAGAAGGTTTCTAAAGACAGCTCTTTTGTGATCCTGAGGTATAGAGGTAGGATACTGCAGAAGTTCAAATCACTTGGGTCAAGAATGAAGACTGGGAGGCCCTGCCAGTGACAGAACAGGCCCCAGATGCAGAGGCTCGACCTGCACAAGGAGAACGCCTAGTGCTAAAGCGGAAGAACTCGTCAACCACTGCTGAATAGTCACTCAATCTATTATGCAGGTAACTGAACAGCCAGGACTAATGTACAAAAAAAGTACTAACCCTAAGAGCAACAACCTAAATAAAGTAATTAGGAAACAGCATAGAAATTTAAGTTTCATGATTTAATGGACAAATATGCTGCTTGAAAGCATTCAAACAGGAGGAATTCAGAAAGAAGGCTTTAATGTATGCTGCCGCACCACTGTCGCTCTCTAAGGCCAGCACTGCCTCTAGCAAGCCAAGCTCCCACTGACGGAGAAGGAGGCAAGTGCGGAGTCTACTGCATGGCTTGTACAAGGCACACCACCCACAAATGACAGCTGGTAAAGCACACAGGAAGCAACTGGCTCAAAGACTGCTCGCAAGAGTGTGCCCTCTGCTGGAGGGGTGGAGAAAACTCATCACCCAGGCCTGGTGCTGTGGACAGCATGACATTAGAGACTAGCAGAAGTCCACTGAACTTGAGATTCACAAACTCCCCTTCCAGCACCTAGTGCGAGAAATCGCTCAGGGCTTCAGAACAGACCCGCCCTTCCAGAGCACAGCTGTTGCTGCTTTGCCAGAGGCAAGTGAGGCCTATCTGGTTGGCCTTTCTGAAGACACCGAACTGAGTGCTGTCCATGCAAAACATGTAGCAATTATGCCAAAAAGATATCCAGCTAGCACATGTGGAAAGCGTACTTAAGAATCTACTATGACGGAAAACATTTCATTCTCAAAAACATTTTTTTTCCTCTTTTTCCTATTATTGGTAATTCTGAACGTTAAATATTTTTTCCCTTGGGGTCAAAAGGTTCCTAAGTCCATGACTGCAAACAGAAAAACAGGGGACAGAAATCAGGTATTGGCAGTTTTTCCATTTTCATTTGTGTGTGAATTTTTAATATAAATGTAGGGACATAAAGCATAAATGCAAGTCAAAATGTTTCAGTGAACATTTTCAACAGTTCAACTTTATAACAATTACAAATAAACCTGTTAAATTTTTCTGGACAATGCCAGAATATTTAAAACAAGTACATTTCTTACTGATGGCAGCTAAATAGTGTTTATAGCATTTTTGTCATGTAGTGGATTCCATCCATCCACCACACTTCTCTGAATTATCCTACATACATGTACATGTTTGTAATGTTGTCTGTCTTCTGTGCTATTCCTGTAAATTTGCTATTAAAACATTAAACTATAAGAAAAAGTTGTAAGTACCCCCACAAAAAAACCTAAAAAATAAATATAATGAAGGTTTAACAATTCTAAATTTATAATAAAATTTTATTTAAGATTAACGAAAAAATGCATTCAGATCTACAAAGTCTAAACCTGGGATTTAAAAAAATATTTAATTACTTGCAAATATTACACTATGTAGATTCTCTTATAGACAGATAAGTATGGACAGATATAAATATAGATAGATAAAATAGATACGGTGAGGTCAAACAAAAATAAGACAAATTACAATAAATTAGAATATATTCAAACATATCCTAAACATAAATGACTTTTAAAAACAACTGCAAAACCCAAAATTTAGGGGAACATTCATTTTCATTTGAAAAAAGTTATTTTATCTATACTGCACTTCTTTGTTTGTAAATATAGTCAGGAGATTTTACAGTAGACTATACACATCTCGAAGAGAAGAACTCTGTCTTATTTGCTTTGAATCTCCAGAACCTAAAACGGAGCTTGGTACATAATGAATACTTGGGAATTATTCATAAAATAAACTCTCACTGAAGAAAATTTTATTGAATGCCAACTATGTGCCAGGTACAATTTAGGAGTTGGAGATAACACAATGAACAGAACAAATTTAATGAAAACTTTATTATAAAGAGTTGTTTACTACATAAGAATTATGTATATAAATGAAATTTACCTTCTGAATAAAGTAATTCTGAATCAAAAGGGCCAAATAATGTTTATTATCTTTATACGTAGAACTTCTTTATACAGTAATGACTGACTTTTAATATGAAGCTTTGCCTATAATGAAAGCGTTATATGTACATATGCTTGAACACGTGGGATCAGACACGTGTGAATGCTAGGAATCTTCTATATCACGGAGGAGGAGGAGGAAGAGAAGAAACTGAACAGTATTTCCATAAACCTTTCACAGAATGGATTCCATGGCCAAAACAGTATATGGTCCATCTTATACAATACAATTTCTTTGGGGAAAAAGAAGGTAGATAAGTTATATCACCTGCCTGCCCATTTTGCAAAATGCGTTCAGTTTTATGGAATAAAAAAATGTTTGTTTGTTTTTCTAATAAAGCATTCACTTAAAGAATTTATGACAATAGTGAAGAAAAGAAGAATGGGGAAGAAAAAAAGTTGACCATACATTCCTTGTTCTCACAAAGAAGCAGCCAAAAAATGCTTTCTTCATGTTTACAGCATTAACACCCATGTGCTTTGTACAATAGAAACCAAAACAGAATCTCCATTTCAGGTCCACAAAGGTTTAAAAGTAAACTAATCACTACAGATATAGCAAGGAAATACTATGTAAGTAGAGCACAAAAAACAAGGTAAGAATAGAAGTCAGGAAGTATTTGAGAACACCTCCCTACCACCATTTGGCAAAGGGAAGTCTAGCAATTACTTTACAATTCAGGAAATACTACAATCCATCATTTGTAGAGACTTAAGAGCTCAGGTTGTACCAGGGCAGATGCATGGGAAGACTGGGTCAAATACATTTCTCAGCAGATTTTCCATCTTGGCCAGACACCTTGACTGTCTTAAATAAAGGCCAAAGATACACGCTGAAAGGAAGATTACTGCTCTTCCTAGGAATACCCAGGCCCCTCTCTTTGCTTAGAGAGAGAGGTCTGCCCTGAGACTGCCAGCTCAGAGCACGGGATCACTCATCTGCTCCTCTCTGGCAGACCTGAGCACACCAACTGTATTAGAGCTACTAGCACATGTGCATTATTGCCCCTGCCAAAGTGACTGTGTCTTCTTCAGAGCATGTGGCCCATATTAGTTTCCATTCAATAAACATTATCTGAATTAAATCACATCTAGTGTTTCTGAGCATTGGTTTCGTCATCTGGAAAATGAAGATAATCTTTTCAGCCTTTTTCAGAGAGCTGTCCCGAGGCTCCAATGAACTAATACCAGAGAAAAGAGCTTTCTAAACTAGAAAGGGCCACCCAAATGTAAAGGGTTTCATCTACCTGGTGGCTACCAACATGGTCCCTGCTATGACAGACCCAGCAGAGACCTGGTTGGGTTTAAAAGGCTTCTTTCTGAACAAACCTCAAAGGAATCAGGCAGTGTGCAAACTAACATTCTAGGAAAATTTCTGACATTAATAGTTTGGGGAGTCTAGTTCAAGGAAGCCATGATGGTCCCTCGAAGCTCCTAGAATGAAAGTGTCACAGGAGGAGATAGATACCTTGTCTATCTTATTCATCACAGGATTCCCAAGGCATGGAGCATGTGCATTTGATCAAAGGAGTACTCTGAGACAGAGACGAGACGCCCAACAGGGCTGCAGACTTGAAACAAGAAGGGGCTCAGGGTGCATGGCTGGCCTAGAAGGCCCAGAGAAACCAGCCTCCAGCATCTTCAGTTTGAAGTCCTTAAGGGAATCTATTTTAAACCTTTTCCCGCAAATTCTTGGAAGCTCCCAAAGGAGAAGTACTATGGTACAGGGGAGAGAGCACAAACTTGGGAGTTCAGAGTCATACAATCCAAATTTTACTCTGGATTCTGCAACTCACTAACTTCATGGCCTCTCTTTAAAATGTGATTAACAAAGGCTGCTTGCAAAGCTGATGCAAAGATTAAATGTGATAATATATGTAATTCACTAAGCACTATGCTGGTACATAAGGGATAACTGAAGAAAAGATCAGTCCTTTTTTTCTTCTTCTTCTTCTGAGTGAAAGATGAACCCAAATTAGGCTACATGATAACAAAAGTGTACCCTAACTCAACTCTTTAGTCTTAGAGGTTAAAGAGAGCCAAACTTCCCTGTAGGGGCCAATTTGGGTATAAGTGGGTCAACCCATCTAGACAATTCAATGAGAATAAGTGGTCCAGTAGTAAAGACAGTTTATAATCATCCAATTCCCCAAAATTGTAACTAACATCATCTGAGTGCTAGTGAAGTCCATCCCTGAAGGCAAAAATGCAAAAATGAACAAGGCCAATATTTAACACCCAGGTGGAATCAGTATTTAACTACAAGAATTAAGAAGCTTCTAGCACATCCAGAAAAAAAGATTTTTATTTGTGTCAGATTCTTAGGAAGGAGAAAAAAATTCCAGAGGTGATGCTTTCAGGTTGAAACCTTTTGTTGAATAGGTAAGAGGCATTCTCATACTCAAAGAATGAACTACAACATACCCTCTAGAGTATTTGCTCAGAAATCAGCAGTGCTCTCAGCAACTGCACACGTAAGAAACCACACCACTGACTTCCTGTGAGCCCAAGTGACCTCTACACAGCAGCACTCAGGCACACTCCATATTTACTTAGGCTGCAACCTGATCCTGACTTGAGTGAGTCATTTCATAAGTTTTTAAGGGTTACTACATTTTGTTCCTATAAGAGGCCAATTCAAATTAGCAACAAAAGAATAGTTAAACATGAGGAAAACCACCTCTTTTGTGCTCCTCAAGAAAGGCAGACTTGGTCATTTAAAAGGTAATGTGGTTTATTCTCTATAACTCTCTTACAAGAACCAGTTCAGTAATTTTCCAAGAGGGATTAGTAGTCTTACACACACACCTGCTTGAAGATGAAGGGAAGTGCAAAAATGGTGTACAAATATAATAAAAGAGCAAGTCATCTAGCCATTTGGCTTAGTGCCACACCTCTAAGGAATTATTCCCCTCATCGATTGCTGCATAATAAATTACTCCAAAAATTACTGTCTTTACATGACTATTTTATTCTCAATCTATTTTTTCCTCCGTTCTTTACTGGATGATTTCTAATGATCTATTTTCAAGTACACTCACTACATTGTCATCTGTCATCACTGAAGCACATTCAGTGATTTTAAGATTTTATTCATTTATTTCTCCCCACCCCCTCACTGTTTGCACTTGCTGTGTCTGTTCATCTTCTTTGATTTTTTAGGAGGCACCGGGATCCGAACCCGGGACCTCCAATGTGGGAGGGAGGCACCTAATTGCTTAAGCCACCTCCAGTCCCTGCTTTGTTGTATCTCTCGTTATGTTTTTCCTCTTTTGTCTCTTGTTGCGACATCTTGTCGCATCAGCTTGCCGCGCCTGCCCATCGTGCCAGCTCGCCATCCTGCTCATCCTCTTTAGGAGGCACCAGGAACCTCTGCTCCCTGCTTTTTTGTGTCTCTCATTGTGTTTTTCTCTTGTGTCTCTTGTTGCGTCGCCTTGTTGTGCCAGCTTGCCTTGCCTGCCTGTCACAACAGTTCGCTGTCTTCTTTAGCAGGCACCGGGAACCGAACCACGGACCTCCCATGTGGTAGGCGGGAGCCCAATCACTTGAGCCACATCCACTTCCCCAGTGATTTTTTTTAATGTTGGATACTGTATTTTCAATTCTAGAATTTCCGTTTGGTTGCTTTTTATGGTTCCCACTTCTCCACTGAAATTTCATTCATTACGAGCATAATGAGTTTTACATCCGTGAGCATTGTTATAACAGCTGCTCTAAAATCTTTGCAAAATCTAATCTCTAAGTCATCTCACAGTCAGTATCCATTGATTATTTTTTCTCTTGAGAATAGTCATATTTTCTTGTATGTCAAGTAATTTTGGATAGTATTCTGGACATTGTGATGTTATTCTGTGCAAACTGGATTCTGTTATATTCCTCTAAAGAGTATTGAAATCTTTGTCTTAGGAAACAATTATTTTGGATAGACTTAAAATACAAACTCTGGGGTGGCAGCTCAAATCTCAACTATTTTATCCTTAGATTAACTGTTTAGAGCCTGCCCCACACATGTGTGATTCAGGCATTAGCTAGAGATTTAGGTAGTCGATACAGAGAATTTGGGGCTTCCTCTTTACCTGTCCAGGATTCAGTTATATGGAAACTTTTTTGCAAACCTTCCAAAGGCTGCGATTGCTCCAAACATTGTCCTCCCCGCCCCTTGTCTGTTTGCTCATTGTTTTTGCTCATTGTTTTTTGCTTGTTGTCTGTCTGTTTTTTTCTTTAGGAGGCACTGGGAACCGAACCCAGGACCTCCCATGTGTTTAGTGGGCACTCAACTGCTTGAGCCACATCCACTCCCTGTTCGTTTTTTTGTTTTTGCTTGTTGTCTGTTTGTTGTTGTTTTTTTGCTCATTGTCTGCTGCTCATTGTTGTTGTTTTGCTTGTTGTCTGCTCGTTGTTTGTCTTCTTTAGGAGGTACTGAGAACCGAACCCAGGACCTCCCATGTGGGAGGTGAGAACTCAACTGCTGGAGCCACATTTACTCCCCAAACATTGTTATTTGATTCTCAAAAGTTAGAAAGACTGCAGATTTTCTATGAAGAGTTTTTACTGTTCTACACAGCACACACTGTGCTATTCCATTCTTCCATGCATCAATTCAACTCCAGAGTCTGCCTGTTTGTGTCAAATGTGACTGTCTTCACAAAGCTGAAGGATCCACTTCCAAGATGGTTTCTCACTCTTATGCCTGGTGCCTTGGTGTTCCTTGACCAACTGCTCTCTCTTCTCATTGCATCTTATCCTCCTTATTACGTGTGCTCTGCAACTCGCAGCATGGTGATCTCAAGGTATCTGCACTTCTTACATGGTGATTGGCTTCTAAGAGGCTAAAAATGGAACCTGCCAGGCCAGTAAATGGCTATGCTAGAAATGGTACAGTTTCACTACCACCGTAATTTATTGTTCAAAGCAGTCACGGAGCCTGCCCAAATTCAAGCGGATTGAGAAATAGATGCTAATTCCCTGACAGGGAAGTGGCAAAGTCACACTGCAGAAAAACATGTAGAAAGACAGATATTTCTGCAGCCATCTTTGGAAATTATAATCTGCCACACATATACACAATATTTGATTAGGCAAAATATATACCACCCAAATAAATCTCAAGGCACGTTAGTGCAGTGTGAAGCATGTGGTCCAATTCTCCTGCCCTATTGTTTTTACCACCCTCTCACATTACGAAAATTATTCTGCCTTTAAGCTATTTAAACAAAATGTTTCTAATGGCAGTCTGGGTTTTATGAGACTTAATATTTAAGTGTTATTCAGTCCATTTCAAAACACCTAGAAGAAAACACTCATGATGCTATCACACAAAAACAGAGGACTTAAATGTAAGTTGAGGGTTTTTTGTTTGTTTTTTCTTAAGACAATGGCAAATAACTTCTGCTTATTAAATGTCTACTACGTGCTATTTATTTTTCCAGATTCTTGTAAATATCTTTTTAATGATTGCCCTCTATATGGTATTAGAATGTGTTTAAAGGCACAGGCGTAAGGACAAACACTGACAAATTTTTTTTAAAAAGGAGACTAGTTCAAACACACTAAGGACAAATAGGAAAAGACAACACAAAATGACAAAACTTAAAACCCCAATACAAACAAATATGGTACATTTTTTGTCTGTGGGCTTCAAAAAATATATATACTATTAACAAGATACTTTCTAAGCACAAACTTTAACTCCAAAAGAAGTGAATGTATTCCAAATTCTAAATACTGTATTCCCTATAAAGCCCTACATGTATGACACATACTAAGAAATGGTCTTACCTTGTCTTGGTTACCTTTATTCTTGTAACACAGATTGCCTATCAAACGAATGAGATGAGATTTAAACCCCTCGGCCATATTTGAGATGTCACCTTCTGCTTTTACACAGCCAGAGGTACTGAAGATGTTTGTGGTATCTTTTCCAGCTAGGTGAATCAATCGTAAAAGGTCTGTAATATAGAGAATAAACTTCACTTTGCATTGAAAAGTTATTTTTAATATTTTGTTCTATATTTCCATAAACAATCTAATTTAATGGAATAAAATAAAGGTGAAGTATCAAAAGCTTTCTTTACATAATTATTACAAGTCTCTTCCATTTTGCTTTCAATTTTTTATTATTCTAGTTTGGAGAAATAAGCCATAATGATTACCTTGTACTTGGACATTCCATTTATTCACAAAGAAAAGTTAGCTATAAGTTTCCTACCATATCTTTATAACAAAAAGATTTCCAGTCCCAACTTGTTTATGGAGGAACTCACCTGATGACAATAGTCAGCTAAGTCTAAAATACAATAACTATCTGTAACAACCCTCATAACAGAAACCAAGAAGAACGCTTATTTTTTTTCTCTCATTGGTAAATCGTATGTTCCCTATACATCTATTTTAGCTGCATCCAGAAGAAATAAATTAATATTGTTACACTCTATGAAAAGCCTCTAGGCAACCTATGAAAATAGACAATCTTCCACTAGCTATGTTTAAGTACTTACATTTACCTCATTTAACCCTCTCAAGAAACATATTAAAGGCAGGTATCACTGTCCCAATTTTCTAACGAAAAAATTAGGCTTAGAGAAGTTAGTAATTTGGCAGAGTTGGGATGTCAACCCAGGTTACATAATGAGAAACATAATAATTATATTATAAATTACAAAAGGGGTATGGCAAAATGGCCATTACCATCCTAATAGTCCACAAATATTTTTTAAATGCAGCTTTAAATTTAAAATGAATCTACTTCCTTGAAGGAAAAAGTAGTGAACAGTGAATAGCAACACTATTAACATGGCTAACCACAGGGGAAAGGTTCAACTTGAATTTATTTTGCAAAGAGCTTCTCAGGAAAGATTAATATTACTATTTCAAACAGTGGTTTACTGTTAAAAACAGTCTTCTGATAAGTATACAATACGTAAATACAATGTGTCAGGCACTATAATACATGCCCAATAAGTGTAACTGGGAAAAGTTTACTGATAACTTTGAAAACTATAGTAATATAAAAATAGCCATCATCATTGCAAACACAACCACCGTCATCATCAAAATCACTCCTGATGAAATATCTACTATGTATACCTTGCATAACAGCCATTATCATCCTCATCATACTCATTAGGTATCCTGGGTTAAACAGCAGGTAATTGGCAAAACTAGGGTGAGGACTAGGGTTTATCGGGCTCCAAAGCCTAAGCTGTTACCACAATATCATGATTTATCTCAGGGAAAAATATTCAAAAATTTCAAAAATATATCAATAAACTGAAAGTTAATGATTTGTGATTAAACTTATAGTATGACAAATCAAAGATTTCTTAATTAAAATAATTATGTGTGTGGTATTAAACTCACCAATTACTCTTTCCAGCAAGCCAGGAAAAACCTGCAGATAGCCAAGCAGATCAGTATTAGCAGTCATCTCACAAAGGACATCGAGGAGCCTGATGATAGTCAGTGCCTCCTAAAAAGAGAAGGAAGCATACCTTTCAAGTATATGTTAAGTTAAATTATTTGATTTATAAATAATTTTAAGAGAATGAAAGATTACAATAGATATGAAAAAGCCAGTGCTTGTAACACATCTAAAGAGAGAAACAAAACTATAAAGAGCCAAACAGAGGGAAGCGGGAGTGGCTCAGTCGATAGAGCCCCCGTTTACCATATGAGAGGCCCGGGTTCGCTTCCCGGGGCCTCCTTGTGAGGGCAGGCCGGCCCGCGCAGCCTAGTGGGCTGATGCAGCAAGCCCTCACAACAGGAAGCGGGTGTGGCTCAACCGATAGAGCCCCCGTTTACCATGTGTGAGGCCCCGGGTTCGCTTCCCGGGGCCTCCTTGTGAGGGCAG
>JAQZBX010051100.1:0-19471 GCA_029593785.1 Cabassous unicinctus | reverse complement strand
AGAGGTACTAGGGATTGATCCCAGAACCTCGTACATGGGAAGCAGGCACTTAACCACTGAGCTACTTCTGCTTCCCTCAGGTGGGACCTTTTGATGAGCTTACTTTAGTAAAGCATGATCCAGGGTGAGTCTTAATCCTCTTACTGGAGTCTTTTATAAACAGAATGAACATGGAGAGAGACAGAGAGAGAAACTCCCAGAAGCTGAGTGAGAAAGCCCTGGAAGCCAGAAGCTGAAATCAGTGGAACACAGAAGCTGAGAGAAAGCTATGAAGCCAGAAGCTGTGGGCAGTGGAGCCTGGAGGAAAAGGCAGATGTGAACAGATGCTACCATGTGCCTTACCAAGAGGGAGAGGAGTCCAGGATCACCGGCAGCCAGTCTTCAGGGGGAGCGCTTACCTGATGCCTTGATTTGGACATTTTCACATCTTAGAATTGTGAGCTTTTAAACTAATAAATCCCCATTATAAAGACAACCCATTTCTGGTATATTGCTTTTGGCAGCTTTTAGCAAACTAAAACAGATGGTAATATTACTTTTTCCAGTACTTTTTGGCCCTTTTAGAATACTATCAAAAGAAACATGTAATCTTCAAATATATCTTACTTTGTGCATTATCTCTTAAATTATTAAAATAAACCACTTCACTTGGATTGATTCTTGTGGAGAATGTTTAATAATGAATTTAAAGTACTGGATAGTAGAGTTCCTAGATTCCTCACCTAAATCCTATGAAAACATCAACACTTGGCAGTGCTCTTTCAATTTTTCATTTAATTCAAGTCAAAATTACATTATTAAGAAAAATATTAACAGTTGTGGTAGAAACATTATTTTCCCCCTACATAGACTTTCTTCTTGAATAGAATGGACTCTTTGTTGAGAAGTGTGACAGGATAAATTCCAGTGTTTTTGTGTGACATAGATTTGTACTTTCAGGTAAGTAGAAGAAAACTTGAAATAAAATGGGTAATTTGCTCTATTTTTCTTCCAAAGGGATTGTAATCCTAAATTGAGGTGATTAGTGTCTCTTGGTAGCATTTGTGATACATGAATGAAATGCTGCTTTGCTTGGACAGTGCTGAGATACTTTCTACACCATTCCTTCCCAATAGAACTTTCTGCAGTGATATTAATATTCTATCTATGTTGTCAAAACAGTAGTCACATGTAACCATTGAACACCTGAAATATTGTTAGTATGACTGAGGAACTGAGTTTTTCACTTTATTTAATTTTTTAAAATAAAAATAAAAATAAAAATAACCACATATCACTAGTGGCTCTTTCATTAGACAGTCCAGGTCTAGACTTTCAGTTTACTTTCTTTCCACAAGTAGTAGTTTATATAAAATATAACTAAAGAAGAATTTGAGTTAGACATAAAATATTTTAAGTGTGAACAAGTTCTCTGTCTTTGTGTGTTTGGCTCTGTTAAGGTGTCCTCTGAAGAAGAAACAGGATGATATCCAGATTGGGAAGACTTATGTTCTGCAACTGGCTTTGTCATTTACTAGCTCTGGACCTTTCCTTGCCTGTACAATGAGGAATCTGTTGGTTTCCAAATTTATTTTTTAGCAGTGGGACTTTTTTTTATTTAAAGAAAAGCTTCGGACAAAACCTAACAGATCTGACAGAGATGGATTTATGGGTGGGGTGGGATGAAGCAACAGTCTTCACTTTATGTCTCTCATTAACTTCCTACCCCTCCTCCATGCTCCTGCATCGCTGAATCCAGTTTGCACAGCATTGGGCTAGATGAACTCCAGCTTTAGTAAAGTATGGTCCCAATATAATTGTGAATGGAGTTTTCTCTTTATTGAAATGATCTTGATAGCAGTTTTTCTCCAAAGGCCATTTTTAAAGGTATTTTGACCCAACACAACTCATTAACACTGTGTTTGAGAGGCACTCAGGGTATTTGATAGGGAGAGGTTTATGTTCTTTTAGCTCACCAAAAATGAAGCTAAAAACAAGAGCTTAAAAGACAGTAAATTTTTGTGGGCAAATTTCCTTTTTGGTGAATGGTCTGTTCAGTTCAACAGAATCAGGACTGAGTTTGATAAAACATGATTAAAGTGGTTTAATTGGAATTGTAGTGGCTTACTCTAGACTTTGTGGGCTCAAGCAATTCATTCCTGCCATCCCTCCCTCTTAAGGGAAAGAAGCCCTGATCTATAATGGAGTCCTCAGATACATACAACTAGACTGTGAAATGGAACTTGGCTTGAAAGGGAAAGGTTCAGAGGGAAGTATAAAGAGATTAAAAATGCTTCCTCCCCCATGACGCTTCTTTTGTTTTTGGGTCATCTATTTTTGGATCTTTTCCTCTCCCCTTCTTTTTCCTTCCCTTTCTTTCTATTCCCCTCTTTTCTTTGTTCTCCAAGATAGCTGGTAAGAAGTGCCACCTCCCTTTTGTCTTAGGAGGCCATCGTTGGAAAGCCTAGCAGGCACTTGTATAGGGTCCAGAAAAGAGGACATGTGGAGAGCCTGACTCTAGCCTAGGCAAAGTAGTTTTGCATTTACATATGATTGTCTAAATTCACCTGATTAGGAGAGGTCTTAGGAGCTTGGGACCAGGAGCTTACTCTCATGGGTCTGTGAGAAGTTAGATAGTTAGTAGAGGAATCAGGGACTTGAGATCCTGTCAACCTTTCCATTTGTTAAGACTACAAGATAGAATATGTTTGATATTACATCAGGCTATGATTTTAAACACATTGATGGGAAAGATGGTTTATTGTCTCCAAGGACACAATGTTATATAGTAAGCTCAGTGCTCTGAAAGCTTTTAATGAAATAAAATATATGTTTGCTCCCTTGGCATCCTTGAAATTCAGGCAAGTGAAGAACATAAAGAGAGAAAGATGAAGAAAAAAAGCTTTGGCTAAAAAAAACCAAAGTCAAGCATTTGATTATGCTTGTACACAGCATGTCTCAAGGTTGTTCTCTTCTGTTAAATTCAATGGGACAGCTTAGCTTTTGAGATTTTCTGCTTCTTCCCTGTCTATTGTCTTTTGCATCTTTAGCTCTGAACACAGTGCTTCACAGATAGTAGAAACTCAATAAATATACGTTTAATGCTGGATTGGAGACATTTGCCTTAACCTTGAAGATGAATGTGGGGAAGTGAGGTCTTTGATAAAATGAGTGGAAATTTTAATGGCCAAACATAATATATTAATGTATCTATAAAGCTTTACAGTTTACAAAGGACTGCTAAGCTTACAAAGGACAGTATCTTAATTTTCCTCACAGCAACACTGTGGGGCAGATATTATAGTCCCCAGAAAGGTTAAGTGACTCGTCTACTGTCTTACCAACTGTAGTAGTTTAAATGGTGGTCCCCAAAAGATATGTCCACATCCTAATCCTGCCATAAGTCAAGGAAAGCCTGGAGCCACCAGGAGCTAGAAGAGGCAAAGAACAAATTCTCAGCTAGAGCCTCTTGAGGGAATGTGGCACTAACACATTACCGTCAGACTTCTGGCCTTGATAACTGTGGGAGAGTAAATTTCTGTTGTTTTAATTAACCCAGTTGGTGGTAATTTGTTACAGTAGCTTTAGTAAACAAGGGCACCTACTAAGTGTCTGTTTTAGGTCTCAAATCCAGTTCTCCTTTGTCCCCAAATGAAAAAAAGAATGTTCCTGAAGGAGAGGATTGACAGAGGATGCAGAGCTGCAGAAATATTAAAGATACAATTTTGCAGTAGCGTTCATACCTTTCCTGAGAAAGAACCATTTCAGTGGAGTAGGAAAATTGGAAGGCCAAGATGGACAGGTTCCTGAAAAAGGGGAGGCACATACTTTCTTAATGAGGGAACAAAATCCCATTTTAAGAAAAATGTTTTTCTTTCCATAGTATTTATTAACTGGAGAAAGTGAATGATTTGAATAATCCTACAAACTATTCTACAATTCTACAATTGTGGTAGGTCTGTACCCCAAGGAAAGACATGTTGGGAATCTTAATCTGGGTTCCTGTGGGTGTGAATTTATATGTAAATAGGACCTTTTGAAGATGTTATTTTTAGTTAAGCTGTGGGTCAACCAAGTCAGGATGAGCCTTAATCTGTATTACTGGAGTCCTTTATAAGCAGAAGAAATTCGGACACAGTGGGTCAGAGAAGACCAGAAGCCAGAAGTCAGTGGAAACTGGAAGAACAGACACAAAGAGAGAGAGCGAGCGATCGTGATATGGGAGGCAGAGATGGAAGCTAAGGAAGCCCAAGGATTGCAGCAGGCCAACACCAGAGCACTACAGACTTTGGGGAGAAAGCATGGCCTTACAGATGCCTTGATTTTGGACTTCGGGCCTCTGAAACCGTGAGCCAATAAATTCTTATTGCTTAAGCCAACCCTTTGTGTGGTATTTGTCATAACACCCTGGAAAACTAAGCCAATAAAATTAACTCAATTGTAAATGTGTAGTTTCCCAGTAATTTAAGGTTGCTAAGGTGGTAGAACTTACAATACTATAAAAAGCATTAGTCAATTCGTTGGCATTTAGAAAGAATTATTTTCTGAAATGTTTAAGGACCACAAATCTGTACCTCATTTCTCTAAGGTATTCACAAGCATTTTTTTGCTCAAAGTCATCTTTTGCCAAGAATTTTTATTAGGCAAACTGTACTTTAATCTTACTGAATTTCTTAACCATTCTCTGCTAAGAACCCTTTCATTTAGTAGTTGTATTAATCAGGCAAAAGGGTGTTGATGAAAAGTACCAGAACTCTGTGGGCTTTTATGAAGGGTATTTATTTGGGGTAGAAGCTTACAGTCACAAGGCCCTAAAGAGCCCAACTCAAGGTACCATAGAGGTACTTTCTTACCCAAAGTCATTGGCCACATATTGAAGCAAGATGGTGGGCAATGTCTGCAAGGGTTCAAGCTTCTTTTTTCCTCTTAAGGCTCTGTGGTCCCAGCTTCTTCTGGTCTCAGCTGTAGGCTGGCATAAGGCTCTTCTCTCTCCCCTGGGTTTATTTTTTTCTGGGCTCAGCTGCTCTGGTCTCTTCACAAGGTCAGCTGTAGACTATCAGGTTCATCTTTCTTCCTGAGGCCTTTGCCATGTCTAATAAACTGTCTCTCTTCCTTTGTGTTCTTCTTCTCTGTGTGTCTACTTCAATGTTAGAGTCTGTTTTATCAACCTACCAAGGGGGCTGGAACTCAACACTGAGTCGCATTCTAATGACTTGCTTGAATCAAAGCCCTGATCTTAACATAATTTAATCAGATGTCTCAGCTGAATCTAATACAATCAAAGCGTTATCATGATCAGAGGAACAGACCAGTTTACAAACATAATCAAATATCTCTCTTTGGAATTCTTAAATATTTTCAAATTGCCACACTAATCATGATCATTTTGCTTTATATGTTCCCCATTTAAGTCCATTTAAAGTAAAAGAAAATTATAACTAAATATATGCTGGGATGATAGCTTCTTCCCTAGGTGAAATAATTAAAAGGAATGGGAGCATTATCCTCTTCCTACCCCTCTCTCCACCCCCTGCCTTGCCTTAATAAGATTGTCTAATCATGCCCATAGAGGCTTAACTTGGGCAAGGTAAAGGACTGTCCTTCTGTCACTTGCCCTTGTTGCTAAGGGAGTTTATCTTTAAGTGTAGGAACGTTTTAGATGGTTATAGAATCTTTCCTTCAGGCAGAAGGTAGGAAATGTGCAAACAATATGACTAGGCCATGCAGTTGATAAAAATATAGAGAGTAAAACCTTTTGACAAGTTTCTGTCTCTTTCATAATTTCTGTCTTACCAGGGCCAAAGCAATCAACATACCCTCTTGAGATACCCCTAATTTTGGAAAGCCCTATGACAACTTGATATTTTCCTGTATACTCTTTTATTTTGTCTTTTAATTTTAGTTATGGCAGATTCTGATACTCAAACATTACAATTTTTATTTTATTAGAGATCACTTTTCTCTGTTGGGTTTTAACTTTTATGCTTAGAAAACCCTTCTGTGAAACTCCTAATGGCATACTTTAGGAGTGTTTAAAGAACCAAGGACTAGAAAACTGTACCCTCCATTTCTTCCCTGAAATTGCTTTTCACCTGTAGCTTTTAGAGTTCTTGGTTGCAAACATTAGAAAACAACCTTGGCAAACTTTAGCAGGGAAAGAATTTACTGAAAAGATATCTAATGATGGGAAGGCTTGAACCAGGCTCAGAGAATGGGCAGGTACCTGGTGAGGCTGGGCAGCTGTGGCTGGAGTCTCAGCCAAGCTGGCACAGGGTTAGTTTGCTTAGGGGCTGTCACCACCATGGCCCCTGTCACCACTGGGCTCACAACCATCCAGGTTCCTAATTCGATGATCAAGTATCTGTGGAAATTGATATTTTAGAGTTGTTTTAAAAAATGCCAGGGCCTTTGTTTAAAATTTTACCAGCTGCCGTTTGTCAAATGGTCAAGTCCCCACCCTGCCAAATTGTCCAGTTACAGCAGACAAAAAGAGTACATTAACGTGACAGAAAATAGTGCATTTCGGGTGTCCTTTCCTATCCTATTGAAGAGTATTATTCCCTACCGTATTAACAAAGTGAGACTTGGGAGTCCTTTCCTACCTACTGATGCTTAGGGGATGTCAGATGTTGGAATACTTAGTGTTTATAGTTCAGTTTGTATCTTATTTGCCATTTAAACTGCTTCCTGTGCTATGAAGAATTCCTGAAGTTTGCTGCACCCTTACACAACTACCACAAGTTTCTGAATTGCAGGTGGGATGTTGAGTTGGTTGAACATAGGTCGCATTTGAGTGCCATCTTTGCTGGGACCAGAGGAAGAAGTGTCTGCTCCTTCTTTGACTTCCATGGCCCTCCAAAGGCACAGCTGTCAGTTTTGGGATTTCTCCTAGAATAGAAAGGGAGTTTGGTATGCTGAAGAACCAAAAAGCAAGATATCTTCACTCTAGCACCTGGCTGTCCTAGCGGAAACCTAGCTCTCTTCCAAGGTCCCCTCCCAGTTGTATCCCTGCCAAGTGACTGCCACTCCCCTTCAGTCTCCATGCACCACAGACATGGGAAGGCATGAGGTCAGCCTCCATCTTGTCCTTACTCCCACTTCAAAAAACCTTCGTACCCCCTCTCTCATGTTGGACCTCCTTTGGGTCTCACAACATCTGGCTAGACTTCCCTTTACACTGTTCTAGTTGGAGTTATTTACTAACTTTCCATTCTTCCACATTCAGTAGAAATGTCATATGGCCTACCATCCTGCTCACTCTAAGTTCTAATCTTTGTCCCGAGTGACTTTAATATATATATGATTATAAGCACTAACCATCTACTGCCCTGTCTTTACAATTAAAGTTGATCTTACAGCTGTCTTTACAATAAGAATTGACCTCCATGTAAATATCCTACAGGTAACTGTAGTTTAATATATTAAATTGAATTTATAATCTATCCCTTCAAAACTACCTCTATTCCTGAACTCTCTTGGTAATATCATCACTTTCTCCTAGGTTTCCCAAGCCAGAAATCAGTGAGTCACCCTGAATACTCTCCCTTTCTGAGCCTCTGACTTCCCAGTCAGCCTCTGTAGATACTGCCTCCTTAAATCAGCGTCAATCCATTCTGTGTTCTCCTTTTGTCTCACTGTTGCCTTTGTGTAAGTTTAGATTTTTTCGTGTGGATAACTGCAATATCCTTCTAACTGCTTTCTATTTTCACACTAGTTTATCTTCAGTCTATACCCACATGCTTAAAGTAAGCTTCCTAAAACAATTCTGATCATTTCATTCTTTTGCTGAAAACACTTTGTGGCTTTTTTAGCCTCAGAATAAAATCACATTCATCCCTTTAATATAAAAATCTGTCTTTCATAAGACTGTTTCTGTAATTCAACTACTGTATCTCCTCTGAAATATATTTTGCTCAAGACAAATATAGATATCTCCAGATTGTTCTTTGACTCTTCCCACTTCTTTCCCATGTTCATTCCTATAAATATTTTGAAATTCAGCTGGATTTTCAAGTGATGTAATTGTAGATACATAATATTTTGGGATTTTCAGGATGGGCTTGTGACCCAATTCAGGGCAATGAGAGTCATTGTCTGGGACTTTTGTCCTGGATTCTCCATCTTTTGCCTTTGACGTCAGGATGATGGAAAATGTGAGCCTGGGGTTCCCACCACTTGGAGGACACTCACTGACAGAGAATGATGCTCACATTTAGAGAGAAGCAGAACTGGTGCAAGGGAGTATGAAAGTTGGTGAGAAAGCCAGGCTTGGTGACATTGTTGGGCCCTGGATCTATTAGACCTGATACCAGATCTACTCCAGTCCTATCCAGTTAATAGCTGATAAATCTGCTCATCCTTTTTCTTTCACTTAAATTAGACAGCTTTAGCTTTTACCCCTTGGGACCAAAAAAGCCCATGGAGAAGCAATAGAACTAAGAGTTGACATTATTTATAAACTTAGTCTGTACATATTCGCTACGCATACTATAATTTTGACAGGTGATTTTCATAGGAAACCTATAGGTTTGTGCGTATGTATAATAATTTCTGTTTAAGTCTACATAAAGTAGGCTGTACTTGTGGGCAATTCAAACTGTGCCAAAATTTGAGCTGGAAGCTAATGGAGAGAAAATGTGAGACTTTTTGGAAATTTTACTTGTAATCGTGTATCATTTAACCTAGTGGTTCTCAACTCAGCTGTACATTAGAATAATTTGATGAACGTTTAAAACTACAGATAATTGGGACCCTACTAAACAAATTCAATCAAAATCTATGGAGTGTGGAACCAAACATTAGTATTTAAAAAAAAAATTCCCTTTTTCTATTTTCAGCAGGCTTAAGACCCAATAATCCAACCTATTTTTTTCTCTGTTCCTTGAGTAACTCAGAGTACTCATAAAGAATAAAATAGTGGAAGTAAATAATGCATATACAATAATATCATTGAAAGTGAATGGATTAAACTCCCCAATCAAAAAGATATAGTCTGACAGAATGGATAAAAAAACATGAGTCATCCATATGCTGCTTACAAGAGACTTTATGGGATACAAGGAAGACAATGCTGAAAGGGAAATTTATAGACCTAAATGCCTATCTTAAAAAAGAAGAAAGACGAATAAAAAAAAATAAATAAAATTAAATTAAAAAAAAAAAAAAGAAGAAAGAGCTAAAATCAAAGATCTTACTGAACAACTGAAGAAACTAGAAAAAGAACACCAAACCATTCCCAAAACAAGCAGAAGGAGAAAAAAGTAATAAAGAGTAGAGCAGAAATATATGAAATTGGAACAACAACAACAACAAAAAACAATAGAGAAAATCAACAAACCCAAAAGCTGGGTCTTTGAGAAGAGCAATAAAATTGACAAACCCCTAGCTAGACTAACAAAGAAAAAAGAGAGAAGATGCAAGTAAATACAATCAGAAATGAAAGGGGGGAAGTTACGACTGACCTCACAGAAATAAAAAGGATCATAAGAGGATATTATGAGAAATGGTATGCCAACAAACTAGATAACCTAAATGAATTGGACAAATTCCTAGAAATGCACAAACAACCTACAGTGACTCTACAAGAAATACAAGAACTTAACAAACCAATCACATTTAAAGAAATCCGTCCTCAAAAATCTCCCAAGAAAGAAAGTCCAGGACCAGATGGCTTCACAGGTGAATTCTACCAAGCATTTCGAGAAGAACTAATACCAATCCTATTTAAACTCTTCCAAAAGATTGAAGAGGAGGGAAAATTACCAACACATTTTATGAAGCCAACATCACTCTAATACCAAAGCCAGATAAAGATACTGCATGAAAAGAAAATTACAGTCCAATCTCTCTAATGAACATAGATGCAAAAATTCTTAACAAAATACTTGCAAATAGAATCCATCAGCCTTTCAAAAGAATTATATACCACGACCAAGTGGGTTTTCTCCCAGGTATGCAAGGATGGTTCAACATAAGAAAATCAATTAATGAAATATACTACATTAACAAACTGAAGAAAAAAACCACATGATCAACTCAATCGATGCAGAAAAGGCATTTGAGAAAATCCAGCATTCTTTATTGATAAAAACACTTTGAAAGATAAGAATAGAAGGAAAATTTGCAATATGATAAAGGGCATATATGAAAAACCCACAACCAATATCATACTCAATTTGAAAGGTTGAAAGCTTGCCCTCTAAGATCGGGAATAAGAAATAATGCCCATTGTCACCACTGTTATTTAATATTATGCTAGAAGTTCTAACTAGAGCAAGTAGACAAGAAAATAAAAAAAGGCATCCAAATAGGAAAAGAGGAAATAAAACTCTCACTATTTGTAGATGACACGATACTATATTTAGAAAATTCTGGAATGTTTACGACAAGCTACTTGAGCTAATAAACAAGATCAGCAAAGTGGCAGAATACAAGATCAACATGCAAAAATCAATAATGTTTTGTATACTAGTACTGAACTATTTTTGAATTGAGGAGGAAATCAGGAAAAAAATTCCATTTATAATAGCAACCAAAGAAGTACAGGACCTACATGCAGAAAACTACAAAACAATGCTAAAAGAAATAAAAGATGACCTAAACAAATGGAAAGATATTCCATGTTCATGGATTGGAAGACTAAATATTGTGAAGATGTCAATCCTACCCAAACTGTTTTATAGATTCAATGCAATACAAATAAAAATTCCAACAGCCTGCTATACAGAAATAGAAAAGGCAATTACAAAATTCATTTGGAATAGAAAGTGCACCTGAATAGCCAAAAGCATTCTAAAAAAGAAGAGTGATGTGGGAGTACTTTCACCACCTGACTTTGAAACATACTACAAAGTTACAGTAGTCAAAACAGCATGGTGGGGAGCAGATGTGGCTCAAGCAGTTGGGCACCCACTTCCCACATGGGAGGTTCTGGGTTCAGTTCCTGGTGCCCCCTAAAGAAGATGAGCAAGACAGCAAGCTGACATGACAGGCTGGCATGGTGAGCTGATGCAACAAGCTAACACAACAATATGACACAACAAGATGATGTAATGAGACAGCGCAACCAGGAGACACAAAGAGGAGACACATTAGCAGGGAGCAGATGTGACTCAAGCAATTGGGTGCCTCCCTCCCACATGGGAGGTCCCAGGTTCAGTTCCTGGTGCCTCCTAAAAGAAGACAAGCAGACACCAAGAGTATACAATGAACAGAGACAGAGAGCAGACAGTGAGCACAAACAAGGGGGGTGGGTGGGAGAAAAAAAAAAAATCTTTTTTAAAAAGCCAAGCATGGTATTGGCATAAAGATTGACACATTGATCAGTGGAATGGAACTGAGAGTCCAGAAATAAACCCTCACTTTTATGGCCAACTGTTTTTTTTTGAACCAGGACCTTGTACATGGGAAGTAGGCACTCAAACTACTGAGCTGCACCTGCTCCCCCCAACAGGTTTTTGACAAACCTACAAAGTCCATGTTACTGGGATAAAAGAGTCTCTTCAACAAATGGTGCTAGGAGAACTGGATATCCATAACCAAAAGAGTGAAAGAGGACCCCTATCTCACTCCCTATACAAGAATCAACTCAAAATGTATCAAAGATCTAAATATGAAAACCAGGACCATAAAACCACTAGAAGAAAATGTAGGAAAACATACTAAAGATCTTGTGGTAGGTGGTAGTTTTCTAAACCTTATGCCCAAAGCATGAGCAACAAAAGAAAGAATAGATAAACGGGACCTCCTCAAAATTAAACACCTTTGCACCTCAAAGAACTTTGTCAAAAGGGTGAAAAGGCAGGCAACTCAATGGGAGAAAATATTTGGAAGTCACATATCCAATAAGGGTTTAATATCCATGATATAAAAAGAGATGCTACAACTAAACATAAAAAGACAAAGGACCCAATTAAAAAATTGGCAAAAGTCTTGAATAGACATTTGTCCAAAGAAGAAATACAAATGGTGAAGAAACACATGTTCAACATCACTAGTGATTAGGGAAATGCAAATCAAAGTTATAATGAGATATCATTTCACACTTATTAGAATGGACACTATAAAAAAGATAGAGAACTACAAGTTTTGGAGAGGATGTGGAGAGATAGGAATGCTTATTCACTGTTGTTGGGAATGTAGAATGGTGCAGGCACTGTGGAGGACTGTTTGGCAGTTCCTAAAGAAGTTGAATATAGACTTGCCACGTGGCCCTGCAATTCCACTACTGGGTATATACCCAGAAGAACTGAGTGCAGTGACATGAACAGACATCTGCATACAGATGTTCATAGCAGCGTTATTCACAATTGCCAAAAGATGGAAACAATCCAGGTCTCCATCAACTGAAGAATGGATAATCAAACTGTGGTGTATACACATGATGAATATTATGCAGCTGTAAGAAGAAATGAAGTCGTGAAGCATATGACTATACGGATGAACCTGGAGGACATTATGTTGAGTGAAGCAATCCCGACATAAAAGGATAAATACTGTAAGACTGTGCTATTATGAACTAAATATATTGTTTAATCTCATGGTATTGACTTTAATATAGGTCACCAGAAAATAGAATGAGGTTAGAGAATGGAAAGCTGAGGGTTAATTTGTGCAAAATTGGTTAAAATGTTGTTAATCTTTGGAAATGAATAGAAAAGTTGAAAGCACAACATAGTATTTTTAACTTACTGTGCTATTACATGGGTATGACAGTGGTTGAATATGGAAGTCTAAGGTCATGTATATTACTAGAAGGAAAGCTAAAAAATGTAACATGGGACTGTATAGCATACTAAAACCTTATGAGAATATGGGTAATATTGCATATATAACTTTTTTATTTGAAACTGAACAAATGTTTGTTAATGTTACAAGATGCTAATATGGGGCAAAAAAAGACATGCTATGTGAAAGAAACAAAACACAAAGTACTACATATTGTATGGTTCCATTTATATAAAATGTAAATATAAATCAATTTGTAAAGATGTAATTGATTAGTGGTTGTGTAGGGCTGAGGAAGGATAGAGGGATTGAGAGGTGACTGCTAAAGGATGTGGCATTTTTCTTTTTGGAGTAATGAAATTTTCATTAAATTATTTATGGTGATGAATGCACAGCATTGTTATACTAACAGCCATTGATTGTACACTTTGGATAGATTGTATGGTATCTAAATATATCTCAATAAAATTGCTTTAACAAACAAGCATTTGGTGTCCAAGATCAAAAGTGTTTCCAGTGATGTATCTGGTTAAGGAGAGACATACTTATATTAATTCCCAGTTGATGTCATCTGCCAGTTGCTTTTAGGTAGTATAAACACACATACGTACACACATACACTTATATATGTATATGCATACATATATTGGGTTTGCTTTATTTTCCTTTAATTGTAAGAGCATATATAAATCCATAGAAAATAATGACTGAATAGAAAACAATGAATCAGAGAAACATATAGGAATTAATTAAATATGCTTAATTAATTAACCATACAAGAATTTAATAGAATGCAGTCTTGGTGCCTAGTGCTGCCCTAAGGGCCGAGAGGGATACAATCTCCCATCACTGGTATTTATAATCTAATTGAAGAGATAAGACATAGCAGAAAAACTAAATAAACTTGTAGGGTGTATGTGAGTATGTAATTAATTGGCAGCATGAGTGGTGATGACAGTAAGTACTATAGCATCTCAGATAACTGGGATATACAGAATAAGCTCCCAAACAGATGAGAAATGAGAAAACTTTTCTGTTCTTTCTCTGTATGCTGCAAAACCCTGTGGTGGGATTTTTAGTTTCCTATTTTTAACAAGACCCAAAGCAGAAGCAAGTTCCCTGGGTGGCCACCTTTTGTTTTCACAATCTCCCTTTATATAACATTGTTTATAAAGTTATATTTTGGAGGTGAGTCTATAGATTTGCAAAAGGCTTCCAAAGTTTAAAACATGTAGGTTGCAATTTTTATTATTACTTTTAATTATGATTTCTTACCCTCAAAATAGAAAGTAATTGTGAGTTCAGCAGTGATATCTTGGCTCCTGGTTTGGGAAACGGATGGTGAATGAGTGACAAGTCTCAGATCCAGAGAGTCTTTGGAAAATATCTAATTCTTTCAACATGTGGGCTCTCATGAGCTTATTGACAAGAAGTCAGATTCTTTTCTGCAAACTCTTTTAGTTTCTGTTTGTTTGTGAATATTTTATATTCACCTTCATATTTGAAGGACAGTTTTGCTGGATAAAGACTTCTCTGCTGGCAGTTTTTCTCTTTCAGTTTCCTGATTGTATCATACCACTGTCTTCTTGCCTCCATGGTTTCTGAAGAGAAATCTGTGCTAATTCTTACTGGAGGTCCCTTGTATGTGATAGTTTGCTTCTCCCTTGCTGCTCTGAGAATTTTCTCTTTATCTTTGACATTTGACATTCTGAGTAGTATGTGTCTTGGCGTAGGTCTATTTGGATTTATTCTGATTGGGGTACAGTGTGCTTCTTGGACATATAAGTTCATTTCTTTTGTGAGAGTTGGGAAATTTTCAGCTATTATTTCCTCAAATATTCTTTCTGCCCCTTTTCTCTTCTCTTCTCCTTCTGGAACTCCCATAACATGTATGTTGTTGCGTTTTGTGTTGTCATTCAACTCTCTGAGCCCATGGTCATTTTTTTCCATTCTTTTCTCTCTCTGTTCCTTTCTCTCTTCAATTTTAGCTGTTCTGTCTTCAGTATCACTTATTCTTTCTTCTTTCATTTCAAGTCTGCTGTTATAAGCCTCAAATGTGTTTTTGATCTCACCTATTGTGCCTTTCATTCCCATGAGCTCTGTTACTTTTCTGTTCAGTGTTTCAAATTCTTCTTTGCATTCACTCAATGTCTTCTTGATGTCATTTATCTCTTTAACTATGTTGTCTTTCAACTCATTAATTTGATTTTGGAAATTTGTGTGCATCTTGCTAATTAGTTCTCTCAAATTCTGCATCTCTTCTTGGACTTTTATGTATTCCTTTTCTTGGGCCATGTCTTCTATTTTCTTAGTATGGCTCGTAATTTTTTGCTGATATCTAGGCATCTGATTAGGATGTAGTTTACCCAGATGCTCAATTTCTTTCTCTTTTGTAGGGATTTAGTGGCAGGAGGCTGTGAGTTACCACTACTCTTTGATTTTTGGCTCAACCTGAATTGTTAGGATTGTCTGGCTGGTTGCTCAAAACTGGGCACTGGATCCAATAATTGGTTATAGAGTCACTTCCTAGGGCCTTGGGCAGGGAGGGTATAGAGGCCAGAAAAACCCTCTCTTACTTATTTTTAATTTTATTGCATGCACTTCCTTGATCTGTCAGGAGATGGCGCTCTTTGACAGCTCTCAGTTCAATGCCTGGTCGGAGTGTATTTGTTGGAACACAGACCAGATCAATGTGACAGAGCTTCCTGTCTGGAGGCTAGAAGCCTTGTAATTCAAATTTCTCTGAGACAGTTCTCCAGCCTTCTCTGGCAGCTTCCTCCCTTTTCCCGGCTAGGAAATATTTCCACTCCCCTCTGAGTCCTAAACAATCAGTCCCTGTTAGTAGAGGAGGAGATTGGAAGATTTGTATATCTTTAGCCCCTTGCAGGCTCCAAGACAAAAATGGTGCAACCCCACCTGGCCTGGAAGGGCTCTTGGGACACAGCAGACCAAATTTTGTGAGTCAAAAGCTGTGTCCCTCTCTCTCCTTTTTCCTGTGGAGTCCTCAACAATTAGTCCCTGCTAGAAGAGAGCAAGATTGCAAGGGTAGGGTTTCTTTAGTCCTTCGCTGGCTCCCAGGGCAAACTACTGTGTGGTCTCACCTGGCCTGGAAGGGCTCGTGGGACACAGCAGACCAAATTTGTGGGTCAGAAGTTGAGTCCACCTTGGTCCCTCTCTCTCCTCTTTCTGGGGTGGTAGCTCCCTTGAGCCCCCTTTGTCTGTAGTTGCAGGTCCAGAAGTCCGAGAATTCTAAAGTGTCTTTATTGTGGGGAGGGTCCTGGTAGGAGCAGCCGCTGGTTTCTACTCATGGTTCTGTCATCATGATTTCCCTCCTTTGTCTCTCTCTCCTCTGGGCGGTGTCCAGCCTTTGCCTACAGTCCTAAACCCTAGAAGATCTTTTTCGGGACTTGTTTCAGCCTGTCCTATAGCTATTTTTCTGGAGAAGATATTCCCATGTCTTACTAGTCCCAAGAAGTCAGATTCTTGGGCCTTTTCTAGACATTTCCAGTTGCTCTTCCTATTTTGCTTTGCCTTTTCTAGTCAGTGATTCTCAGCCAGTGTGTGGTAACAACCTGAGGTGTCTAAATCATTTGTGAGGTATATTCCATCTTGTAAATGATTAACTTTCCTACATATTAGATTGCTTATACCTATAAAGACAATACAGTCACTCATTACATTCTAAAGTGGAAGAGAAGGGGGGAAATGTGGTGAAGAGTGGCACATATGTGACATTTGAGTTTGTGGGGGATATATCGTCAGGGGGAACATCGTTTGTCAAATGTGTCTTGGTGGAAAAAAAGAGTAAAGAACATTTGCTCTAGCATAAAGCCAGAGCTATTTCTCTCTGGTCTCATCTTTTCTTATTGGGAAAGAAATTTCTTTTTTTTTCCTTTTTTTGTCCTGGGTTTCAATCTTTTTGGTGGCTGGTTGAAATTGCCTTTCTTTCAGCCACTTGAGTGCCAATTCTATTAAGCTCTTTCTCCTCAAGGCATCTAACTCTTATTATAAAAAATCACCTAAAATGCCCTTGATGTTTAATAACACAACATGTGATGTTTTGAAGCTGTATGCACCCCCAGAATACATAATCTTAAATTTAATCCATTCCCGTGGATATAAACCCATTGTAAGTAGAACCATTTAACGAGGCTCCTTCAGTTAAGCTCTGTCCAACCTCAATCAGGATTGGTCTTAATCCTATTACTGGAGTCCCTTATAAGAGAATGAAATCCAGACTGAGAGAGAAAGCCACAGGAAGCAAGAAGCTGAAACAGAACCTGGCAGAGAAGGAAGAGACCAGGAGACACAGCCATGTGCCTTGCCATGTGACAGAGAAACCAAGGATCAGCCAGCCCCAGAAGACCACAGTCTTTTGGGAAAAAGCATTGCCTTGATGATATTTTGATTTGGATATTTTTCCTGCTTCAAAACTGTGAGTGAATAAATTCCCATTGTTTAAGCCGAACCATTTCATGATATTTGCTTGAGAAGACCAGGAAACTAAAACAGATTTTGGCACCAGGAGAGTGGGGGGCTGCTATTGCAAATACCAAAAATGTGGAAATGGCTCTGGAATTGGGTAGTGGGTAGAGGCTGGAAGAATTGTGAGGTGCTTGATAGAAAAGGCCTAGATTGCTTTGAAGAGACTGTTGATAGAAATATGGATGCTAAAGGTACTTCTGATGAGGCCTTAGATGGAAATGATGAATGTGTTACTGGAAACTGGAGGAAAGGTGATCCGTGTTTTAAAGTGGTAGAGAACTTGGCAAAATTGAGTTCTGTTGTTGGATGGAAGGCAGAAGTTGATAGTGATGAACTTGGCTATTTAGTTGAGGATATTTTTAAGCTGAGTGTGGAAAATGAAGCCTGGTTTCTCCTTGCAGATTATAGTAAGATGTGAGAGGACAGGGATAAACTGAGAAGTGAACTTCTGGGCACAAAAAAACCTGAAATTGATGGTTTGGAAAATTCTGAGCTCCCTGAAAGCAAATCCCCAAAGGAGAGTGCTCCATGTGAGGGTTTAAATGAACATGGATCCAGTCAGCCATTTCAGTGCAAGTCAGGATTGGAGATGCAGTTCTCCAGGAAGGATCTGTGGAAAGTCCTACTGTCTGATGGTTTGGACTCCTGTGTACTACATGCAAAACCAATTAGATTTTTTGTGAGATCTATATGAACAGAACCACTGCCAGCCTAGACTAAAAGGTACAGAAAAGGGATATACTGGAAAAATCACTTCAAAGGCAGAACCATGGAACCTGAGATCTGGACCAAAGTCATCTTCTCAGGCCAAGAGAGGGGCCCACCCATGTGTGTGGAAAGGGTGAGTGTGCCCCGGTGCTTGGAGAGGGTGGCCTTCTATCTCATTGCTTAGGAAGAGTGCTACCGCTCTGGTTTTCTCAGAAGGTGGAACCTATGCACTAGGGATTGTGGAGAGTCTGGCTGTCACCCCAGTGCTCTGAGAGGTTGGAGCCTGTGCCCCAGCATTTGTGGAGAGTCTGGCCACCATACCGAGGCTTGGAGAGGGTAGAGCCTTCACCCCGGGGTTCAAAGAGAGCAAAGCTGCTGGGAAAGCACTTGGGGTGGGGTGGGACCACCACTTCATGGGGCTGGAAGACAAAACATTGGTTCCATAGATGACTCTCAGATCTTGATATCTAATGGTGTATGCTCTGCAAGGTTTTGGAATTGTTTGGGACCCATGAACCCTGTTTTCCCTTCAATTTCTCCCTATGGGAATCAGAATGTTTATCTTATGCATGTCCCTCCTTTGTATATTGTAAGGAGATAACTTGTTCTCTAGGTTTTACACAGACAGAGGGAATTGTGCCCCAGGCAGACCACACCTATAACCAATTTTGATGAGACTATATACTAAGCATTGATTCTGAAATGATTTAAATCATTTGGGATATTGTGATAGAATGAATGTATTTTACATGTAGAAAGAACATGTCTATTTGGGGTCCAGAGGGTGGAGTGTGGTGGTTTGAAGCTGTATGTACCCCAGAAAAACATGTTCTTAAAGTTAATCCATTCCTGTGGGTGTGAACCTATTGTAAGTAAAACCATTTGATGAGGCTACTTCAATTAAGGTGTGACCTAGCTCAGTCAGGATGGTTATTAATCCTATTACTGGAGTCCTTTATCAGAGAATGGAATTTAGACACACAGAGAGAAAGCCAAAGAGGAAGCAGCCAGAAGCTGGACATCAACAGAATCTGGAAGAGAAGGAAGAGACCTGGAGATGCTGCCATGCCATGTGCCTTGACATGTGACAAACTAAGAACTAAGGATCGCTGACAGCCAGCCCCAGAATGCCACAGTCTTTGGGGAGAAAGAATCACCTTGATAATGCCTTGATTTGTACTTTCTTTTAGCCTCAAAACCATGAGCAAATAAATTCCCATTGTTTAAGCTGACCATTTCTTGATATTTACTTCAGCAGCCTAGGAAATGAAAACAGCTCCTCATCTGAGACTCAACTTCTGGTCCACTGTTTCAAATAAACATTGGTATAACTACTAACTAATAACATCTCAATCCCTCCAGCCCCAGGTAGCTTGAGATTTGTCAAATAGCTTATGATTGGGAAAAGGATTGCTTTTTATGTTTCCACTGCAATTATTTAATGATTCAACATTCTTAGAAACTTCAACTACAGAGGAATAAATAGCCTCAAGGTAAAGTCTAATTAAGCTTCCTATTACCATAGTAAGTAGGGAGAAGAAGTAGGCAGGGAGGCTGTAACCATTTCCTCTGA